>CAJQUW010010454.1:0-92932 GCA_907163375.1 Prostheceraeus crozeri
TTAAAATTTTTTGGTAACTTAAAATTTTTCATAACTAGAAAAGAATAAAAAAATTCTTAACTTATAATTTATTCATAACTAGAATAGATTAAAATTTTTTATAACTAAAAATTTTTTATTAAAAATGTCTCGCAAGCGAAAAGTAATAATAATAAAACTGTTGAATTAAAATTACGTAATATTGTTGACAAAAATACCCCTAAACTATTACGATTAACAAAAAAAAGTATTACATAAGTAAACCAATGATAGAGAATATTCAATTACAAGAAGAAAAGAATGGCGGTATTCTCCCATTAATTCCACTAATAATAGGAGGCATAGCTGCAGCAGGAAGTGTTGCAGGTGGGACAGCTGGTATTGTCCAAGCAGTAAATAAAAATAAATCAGAGAAGGCAGCATTAGAAGAACAAAAACGTCATAACAGAGAGTTAGAGAAAGTTGCTAGGGGAGAAGGAATAGTAGATAATTTTATTAGTAAATTAAAATTAGTTGATGAAGGAAAACGAGTTCTTAAAAATATTCTCCACAATGTTGATGATTTAACTGAAATTAAAGATGGTTCTGGAATATATCTAAGTCCTAGTATGATTCGGTAATAACCTCAGGACCTTTGGTTCTTTTCGGTAAAACAATTTTTTTTATCTTCTTAATTTTTTTTATCTTTTAAAATAAATTCTAAAAATTCCGAAAATTTAATTAAATTAAAAATTTCTAATTTAGATTTATTGAATTATCTATTAAACAAAAATAAAAACTCAAACTGTCAGCATATTGGAGGTGACAAGAACAAAGTTCCACACCACTTCGGTGGTGATATACAAAAAACATTAGAAAACTTTCCTGATTTATTTGGAGTAAATATTCGAAAGAAAAACATCTTCCTGGTCATTCATATACTGGGCCAGGAACTCGATTAGATATAAGACTAGATGAGAATAATAATCCGAAACCAGGTGAAGAACCAATAAATAGAGTAGATGCCGCCGCTTACAGGCATGATTTAGCTTATCGAAATCATGATCTAAGTTCTCGTCATGCAGCTGATAAGAAGATGATTCAAGAATTAGATAGTATTCAGAATCCTACATTTAGAGAAAAAATTGAAAGAATGTTTGTTAAGAAAGCTTTACAAGCTAAAATATTATTCGGCCAGGGTTTAAATGAAAATCATAATTCAGACGTTTATGCATCTGAAATTCATAAAGAATATAGAAAGCCTAAATATTTATTAAAAGTAAAAGTATTTAATAAAGATGATATTTGGAGTGCTGATCTTATTCATATGCCGAATGAAAGGGACCGAACCGGAGGTTCTAAGACAAAGTCTGACTACAAATACGCATTGACCGTTATAGATTTATATACACGATATGCTTGGGTAAAGCCTTTAAAAAATAAAAGTGGTCTTTCAGTTAAATATGCGTTTGAAGAAATCTTTAAAGAAAGTAATAGAAAGCCAAAAAAATTGTTTGTTGATAAAGGGTCGGAATTTTATAACCGAAACGTTCAGCCACTATTTGAAACTGTTTATTCAACTGAAAACGCTGGGAAGGCCGTAGTGATAGAAAGATTCAATCGGACGTTAAAAAATAAATTATTCAAGAAATTTACTGAGCAAAGAAATCAGAAATGGTTGAAGATATTACCAGGAATTGTGGAAGAGTACAATAATAAAGTTCATTCTGGTATTGAAGAAACCCCAAAGAATGCTTCTGACGACCCTGATTTGATACGAAAGAAAATATTCGAGAATAATAATTTGAATGAGAGTAATCCGAATTTGCAGAAACTTAAACCGAAATTTAAAATTGGAGATAGAGTTAGAATATTTAAATATAAGAAGAAATTTGAAAAAGGCTTTGTTGGCTATTGGACTAAAGAAATATTTGAAGTTTGCAAAATAAATCAAACTTATCCGATTACTTATGAAATTAAAGATTTAGATAATGAGGATATCAGAGGCCGTTTTTATCAAAATGAATTACAACGAACTGATTTTTAATTATCATTATTATTATTATTGGAACTAACGTTTCGGGAATGAAATTCCCTTGTTAGGCGTAGCCATAGAACCTACGGTTCGTTCAATTCTAACATTATATCTAGAAATGGTACTCCTTCCTGTAGTTTAAATAAAACATAAAGACATAATTGTCCACAATAAGTAGTGCCTGGTGTTTGAATTTGAAACGTATTGTATGTTCCCGTTCCAAGTAATTCTTTTACTTCATTTGTAGGTGGAAGCCCGTATGAGTCAAAATAATAATTATCTCCGTTTTTACTAAAGATACCTGCTGACCAATGTACGCCGTTTTGGTCTGAAGTGTGAAGATTCGTTATGAAATTTACAGTTATTGATGGAACTTTGTTCCGGGAACTGAAGGTTCCTGTTGGCCTATTTTTTAGGAATTGTAATTCGTTTCTCATTAGAACATGAAAATTCTTTATTCCTAATTCATTTGCGATTTTCTTTAGGTCGAAATTTGTCGTAGTTTGCGTTCCATATAATTTAAAAAACTCATTTATGTTGCTCATTTTATAATAAAAAAAATTCTTAAGGGACCCCTAGAAGTCAGAAGGAGGGGGGGTATTGATTTAAAACTGTTCTCTAATGATGTCTTTCCTTACTACTTAGTCAGAAGGGGGTATTGATTTAAAACATTTTTATAATGATGACTTTCCTTACTACTGGGGGGGGGTATTGATTTAAAACTGGTCTCTAATGATGTCCTTCTTTACTACTTAGTCAGAAGGGAGGGGGTATTGATTTAAAACTGTTCCACAATGATGACTTTCCTTGCTACTTAGTCAGAAGGGAGGGGGTATTGATTTAAAACTGTTCTCTAATGATGTCTTTCTTTACTACTTATTCGATTTTGAAATGATTTAATTTAATCTAAATTAAAACGTTACATTGTTCCATTTTATTCTTATGAACTCTTGTTAAGAGAATATTGATTGTTTTATCTGTATTAAGACATTAGCAACATCTGTTACCAAATTTCTCAACATGAACAGCTGCTAGCAGTTTAAGCTATTCAGTATGAGAGAATTCTTTGTGACCCGCATAACTCAACTTTTCACTTGAACAGCTGCTGCCATTATTCCACGTATTACTGCGTGTATTCATTCTGCGAGCGTTCTACGAGACTGTGACTGCTTACGAATCATCTGTGACCTTTATCTATTTTGGTCAATTTCATCAGCGACTTTCAACAATTTTATTTTTTATCATAATTAATTCACTACGTTTTAACGAAAATGGCACGTTCAAGCATCGCCTTTGCCGATTTGAAAAGAAAAATTTCAGACACTATTGTGAACGAAGATCAACGGAAGAAGTGTATTGAGATGCTAACAGAATTTCAGGAGAAATATCTTAAACCAAGGGAGGAAGAAGACATCCACGCATCAAAAACATTCAGAGAATTTTTAGTGATAAATCGATTTGAAGACACATTGCAAGATAACGCCATCAATATCAGTTCAAACTATAATTTTGAAGAAGAAATTCAAAGAGACATCTTACCATCAGAGCTAACTAATTATTTAGCACATTTAAGAAGAGAAGAAGACATTTCGGTGAACAATACTGTGAAGTTATCGTTGTTAAAAGGAAGAGCTTTGACTGCAATCCGGGGAAGTGGCCATGTTTGTAAACAATTAGGTTATTCGAGAGGCTATAGCATCTTTTTAAGAAAATTTTATAAACTATATTTACGATTTCCGTTTATTAAGAACTCGACGGAATCTATATCATTTTTCAAAAGGAACTTCGCTATTATTGACTCGTATCTTCGCCATGGGAGACACCGCCCAACCCTTGATCAAATTTTAAACTCAATCAATTGAAACGGTAAGCTACTCCCAATAGATAATAGTACTATGACCCTTCCCTTATTTCAATTTACGAGAAACAATTGTATCATGTCATAACACATTTTCTAGTCAACATATTTTATTCGTTGTAAACCATGCTACTTGTCCTCATTGGTTTTATAGTTCTATGAGCCTTACTTTATTTTACTCATACAGAAACAATTGTATCATGTCATAACACATTTTCTAGTCAACATATTTTATTCGTTGTAAACCATGCTACTTGTCCTCATTGGTTTTATAGTTCTATGAGCCTTACTTTATTTTACTCATACAGAAACAATTGTATCATGTCATAACACATTTTCTAGTCAACATATTTTATTCGTTGTAAACCATGCTACTTGTCCTCATTGGTTTTATAGTTCTATGAGCCTTACTTTATTTTACTCATACAGAAACAATTGTATCATGTCATAACACATTTTCTAGTCAACATATTTTATTCGTTGTAAACCATGCTACTTGTCCTCATTGGTTTTATAGTTCTATGAGCCTTACTTTATTTTACTCATACAGAAACAATTGTATCATGTCATAACACATTTTCTAGTCAACATATTTTATTCGTTGTAAACGATGCTACTTGTACATAGTACTTGTCTGTGATGTGAATAAAATATTTCAAAGATGGAAATGTGTTTTCATTTGTATCGAGTTAAAGCAGTAGCAACTACTGGAATTGTAAGAACGCCAGATGAAATGACAATTGTTAAAGCATTAGACCATCTCTTTCTTAATTTTTTATAATGCTCTAATCTTAATAATAATTGAGATTCCTTATCTTTCATATACCTAACTCTATCTTTGTGTTTTTCTTTATTCATTTTTTCAATGTTAATCTTTTCAATGTCCATTAAAGTAGAACTACGTTCATATGATAACGAAGGATATATTCTTGAGGTTCCTTCCACTTTTGTTTCATCCACTTTTGTTTCTTCCATTTTTAAATGAATATTTTGAATAAATATTTTGAATAAATATTTTGAATACAATCTTCTGGTATATTGAGACTACGTGATATTTTGAGACAACTTAAATTTTCGTCTGCCTAAATTTTCAAAATTCTTAGACCACGTGATATTTTGAGACAACTTAAATTTTCGCCCTTCGGCCACGTGAAATTTGAAATCTACCTAAATTTTTGAAATTTTGATTTTTTTGAAAATTTTGAAAAACCCCCGCAAAAGTGTGACATCCGGCGCAAGCGAAGCGAAGCAAAGCGAAGCGAAGCGAAGCAAAGCGAAGCGAAGCGTCGCGCCGGATGTCACACTATAAACTACTTAGCACTGGCGCATCGAATTTCGACACTTTGGAAAAAATTTTTCATTTTTACCGTACACAGTCACTCTGACACTTAGGATTTTTTCAACCTTTCCTAAAATCTTGTAACCGCTCTAACTTTTGAACGGCTGATCGGATTGACTCGCGCCAAAAAATGTCATAGGTTAGTTTTTCATCCTCTTTCGAATGCAACCCGAACGAACAAAATCCGTCCACTAGAAGTCGAGATAGCAGCTAGCTCTCCCGGGGGGGGGGGTAGGGTGGGAAAAACTTGTCGACCTAACTTTTGACGAGGAAGACGATGGTAGCACTGGCGCATCGAAATTCGACACTTTGGAAAAAAATTTTCATTTTTACCGTACACAGTCACTCTGACACTTAGGATTTTTTCAACCTTTCCTAAAATCTTGTAACCGCTCTAACTTTTGAACGGCTGATCGGATTGACTCGCGCCAAAAAATGTCATAGGTTAGTTTTTCATCCTCTTTCGAATGCAAGCCGAACGAACAAAATCCGTCCACTAGAAGCCGAGATAGCAGCTAGCTCTCCCGGGGGGTAGGGTGGGAAAAACTTGTCGACCTAACTTTTGACCAGGAAGACGATGGTAGCACTGGCGCATCGAAATTCGACACTTTGGAAAAAAATTTTCATTTTTACCGTACACAGTCACTCTGACACTTAGGATTTTTTCAACCTTTCCTAAAATCTTGTAACCGCTCTAACTTTTGAACGGCTGATCGGATTGACTCGCGCCAAAAAATGTCATAGGTTAGTTTTTCATCCTCTTTCGAATGCAACCCGAACGAACAAAATCCGTCCACTAGAAGCCGAGATAGCAGCTAGCTCTCCCGGGGGGTAGGGGTTGGGGTAGGGTGGGAAAAACTTGTCGACCTAACTTTTGACGAGGAAGACGATGGTAGCACTGGCGCATCGAATTTCGACACTTTGGAAAAAATTTTTCATTTTTACCGTACACAGTCACTCTGACACTTAGGATTTTTTCAACCTTTCCTAAAATCTTGTAACCGCTCTAACTTTTGAACGGCTGATCGGATTGACTCGCGCCAAAAAATGTCATAGGTTAGTTTTTCATCCTCTTTCGAATGCAACCCGAACGAACAAAATCCGTCCACTAGAAGCCGAGATAGCAGCTAGCTCTCCCGGGGGGGGGGGGGTAGGGTGGGAAAAACTTGTCGACCTAACTTTTGACGAGGAAGACGATGGTAGCACTGGCGCATCGAAATTCGACACTTTGGAAAAAATTTTTAATTTTTACCGTACACAGTCACTCTGACACTTAGGATTTTTTCAACCTTTCCTAAAATCTTGTAACCGCTCTAACTTTTGAACGGCTGATCGGATTGACTCGCGCCAAAAAATGTCATAGGTTAGTTTTTCATCCTCTTTCGAATGCAACCCGAACGAACAAAATCCGTCCACTAGAAGCCGAGATAGCAGCTAGCTCTCCCGGGGGGGGGTAGGGTGGGAAAAACTTGTCGACCTAACTTTTGACGAGGAAGACGATGGTAGCACTGGCGCATCGAAATTCGACACTTTGGAAAAAATTTTTCATTTTTACCGTACACAGTCACTCTGACACTTAGGATTTTTTCAACCTTTCCTAAAATCTTGTAACCGCTCTAACTTTTGAACGGCTGATCGGATTGACTCGCGCCAAAAAATGTCATAGGTTAGTTTTTCATCCTCTTTCGAATGCAACCCGAACGAACAAAATCCGTCCACTAGAAGCCGAGATAGCAGCTAGCTCTCCCGGGGGGGGTAGGGTGGGAAAAACTTGTCGACCTAACTTTTGACGAGGAAGACGATGGTAGCACTGGCGCATCGAATTTCGACACTTTGGAAAAAATTTTTCATTTTTACCGTACACAGTCACTCTGACACTTAGGATTTTTTCAACCTTTCCTAAAATCTTGTAACCGCTCTAACTTTTGAACGGCTGATCGGATTGACTCGCGCCAAAAAATGTCATAGGTTAGTTTTTCATCCTCTTTCGAATGCAACCCGAACGAACAAAATCCGTCCACTAGAAGCCGAGATAGCAGCTAGCTCTCCCGGGGGGGGGGGTAGGGTGGGAAAAACTTGTCGACCTAACTTTTGACGAGGAAGACGATGGTAGCACTGGCGCATCGAAATTCGACACTTTGGAAAAAATTTTTCATTTTTACCGTACACAGTCACTCTGACACTTAGGATTTTTTCAACCTTTCCTAAAATCTTGTAACCGCTCTAACTTTTGAACGGCTGATCGGATTGACTCGCGCCAAAAAATGTCATAGGTTAGTTTTTCATCCTCTTTCGAATGCAACCCGAACGAACAAAATCCGTCCACTAGAAGCCGAGATAGCAGCTAGCTCTCCCGGGGGGGGGGTAGGGTGGGAAAAACTTGTCGACCTAACTTTTGACCAGGAAGACGATGGTAGCACTGGCGCATCGAAATTCGACACTTTGGAAAAAAATTTTCATTTTTACCGTACACAGTCACTCTGACACTTAGGATTTTTTCAACCTTTCCTAAAATCTTGTAACCGCTCTAACTTTTGAACGGCTGATCGGATTGACTCGCGCCAAAAAATGTCATAGGTTAGTTTTTCATCCTCTTTCGAATGCAACCCGAACGAACAAAATCCGTCCACTAGAAGCCGAGATAGCAGCTAGCTCTCCCGGGGGGTAGGGGGGGTAGGGTGGGAAAAACTTGTCGACCTAACTTTTGACGAGGAAGACGATGGTAGTACTGGCGCATCGAAATTCGACACTTTGGAAAAAAATTTTCATTTTTACCGTACACAGTCACTCTGACACTTAGGATTTTTTCAACCTTTCCTAAAATCTTGTAACCGCTCTAACTTTTGAACGGCTGATCGGATTGACTCGCGCCAAAAAATGTCATAGGTTAGTTTTTCATCCTCTTTCGAATGCAACCCGAACGAACAAAATCCGTCCACTAGAAGCCGAGATAGCAGCTAGCTCTCCCGGGGGGGGGGGTAGGGTGGGAAAAACTTGTCGACCTAACTTTTGACGAGGAAGACGATGGTAGTACTGGCGCATCGAAATTCGACACTTTGGAAAAAAATTTTCATTTTTACCGTACACAGTCACTCTGACACTTAGGATTTTTTCAACCTTTCCTAAAATCTTGTAACCGCTCTAACTTTTGAACGGCTGATCGGATTGACTCGCGCCAAAAAATGTCATAGGTTAGTTTTTCATCCTCTTTCGAATGCAACCCGAACGAACAAAATCCGTCCACTAGAAGCCGAGATAGCAGCTAGCTCTCCAGGGGGGGTAGGGTGGGAAAAACTTGTCGACCTAACTTTTGACGAGGAAGACGATGGTAGCACTGGCGCATCGAATTTCGACACTTTGGAAAAAATTTTTCATTTTTACCGTACACAGTCACTCTGACACTTAGGATTTTTTCAACCTTTCCTAAAATCTTGTAACCGCTCTAACTTTTGAACGGCTGATCGGATTGACTCGCGCCAAAAAATGTCATAGGTTAGTTTTTCATCCTCTTTCGAATGCAACCCGAACGAACAAAATCCGTCCACTAGAAGCCGAGATAGCAGCTAGCTCTCCCGGGGGGGGGGGTAGGGTGGGAAAAACTTGTCGACCTAACTTTTGACGAGGAAGACGATGGTAGCACTGGCGCATCGAAATTCGACACTTTGGAAAAAATTTTTCATTTTTACCGTACACAGTCACTCTGACACTTAGGATTTTTTCAACCTTTCCTAAAATCTTGTAACCGCTTTAACTTTTGAACGGCTGATCGGATTGACTCGCGCCAAAAAATGTCATAGGTTAGTTTTTCATCCTCTTTCGAATGCAACCCGAACGAACAAAATCCGTCCACTAGAAGCCGAGATAGCAGCTAGCTCTGCCGGGGGGGGGGTAGGGTGGGAAAAACTTGTCGACCTAACTTTTGACCAGGAAGACGATGGTAGTACTGGCGCATCGAAATTCGACACTTTGGAAAAAAATTTTCATTTTTACCGTACACAGTCACTCTGACACTTAGGATTTTTTCAACCTTTCCTAAAATCTTGTAACCGCTCTAACTTTTGAACGGCTGATCGGATTGACTCGCGCCAAAAAATGTCATAGGTTAGTTTTTCATCCTCTTTCGAATGCAACCCGAACGAACAAAATCCGTCCACTAGAAGCCGAGATAGCAGCTAGCTCTCCAGGGGGGGTAGGGTGGGAAAAAACTTGTCGACCTAACTTTTGACGAGGAAGACGATGGTAGCACTGGCGCATCGAAATTCGACACTTTGGAAAAAAATTTTCATTTTTACCGTACACAGTCACTCTGACACTTAGGATTTTTTCAACCTTTCCTAAAATCTTGTAACCGCTCTAACTTTTGAACGGCTGATCGGATTGACTCGCGCCAAAAAATGTCATAGGTTAGTTTTTCATCCTCTTTCGAATGCAACCCGAACGAACAAAATCCGTCCACTAGAAGCCGAGATAGCAGCTAGCTCTCCCGGGGGGGGGTAGGGTGGGAAAAACTTGTCGACCTAACTTTTGACGAGGAAGACGATGGTAGCACTGGCGCATCGAAATTCGACACTTTGGATTTCCTCCCACCCTACCCCCCCCCCGGGGTGGAAAAACTTGTTGAGACCATTTTTGACGAGGAAGACGATGGACACCACGTCCACCAGGCCGGCACACCACGTCCACCAGGCCGGCACACCACGTCCACCAGGCCGGCACCCAAGCCCACCCGGGCGGCACAACACCCCAGGACACGGAGGAGGAGGAGGAAGAGAGGAGGAGGGGGGGTAGGGGTAGGGGGGTAGGGGTAGGGGGGTAGGGGTAGGGGGGTAGGGGTAGGGGGGTAGGGGTTGGGGGGTAGGGGTAGGGGGTAGGGGTAGGGGGGTAGGGGTAGGGGGGGTAGGGGTAGGGGGGGTAGGGGTAGGGGGAGTAGGGGTAGGGGGGTAGGGGTAGGGGGGTAGGGTGGGAAACGGCCGCCATCTTGCGCTATCTGGTGTTTGTCACTTGCTTACTACTTGCAAGTTTGAATGTTAAGCTGCTATTTATGCGAGTAGCAATGATAATAAGTAAGAAAACAAAATGAATGTCTACATTGGAAAAGCATACGCAAATTACACATGCACTACCGCCATGGAATTTGCATTGTTATCTTCGAAGATCTTAGGGAGCCGAAGTGGCTGATAAAAGTAGTGATAGACACATAGTGTTACTAACGGACTGTAAATCATCTTAATTTTCATTCAATTATAATTCACACAACATGAATGACTTCTAACTCAAAATGTAAACATCTGCTATCCGCCTAACGTGCAAATGAGTATATGCAATGACTTAATAAGTAGCATCAAAGATCAAAACCACACCTGCTTCAGCTGCAACGCATGAAATGATTGATAGACAATACCTGCTCTGCACTCATTCTTGAAGGTTGAAGGTTGACAATTGATCATCAAATGCTATCATTCAGCCTTGAAATAGTTACATGTTCAGGGTGCTTTAAGCAATTTATAATATGTTAAAGAATGAAAATTTGATCACCGTGAATGCGAGTATATATCACCAATCATCAAAAATATCAACCATTGCGAGAGAAAATGGTTTATAAACTATTATATAGTTCAATTTTGGAAGCCACATATTTTTTGTGCAAGGTTTCATAGTAACAGTCCAACTTCTGTCATTAAAAGTCTGAACCAGACTGCTCTCAAAACAGCAATGTAAGAATACTAATAGGTAGTATTCTAAACATTAATTTCTGACTATTTTGGTACTCAGTTGAACGATTTTAATCAGTTAAATATTAATTGAAAAAGAACTTCGGGTTCTGTATCAAAAGAAGTTACAAAAAAGTCTCCTGATGCTTCACCGCTTGGTTTAGTCGCAGAAATCGAAGCGAATGTTCGTAGACATTTAATGTAGTACCCAACCAATATATAAGTATTCTTACAATTTAGTATAAGCCACCGCGTTCATGGAACCATACATTCTCATCAGTAATGTTTCTGCACGATATTTCAACCCGACTATACAAAGGAATTTTTCAATATATGAAACAATGAAGAAAGACACTACAGCAAGAAAAGAAAACAGAGAAGGGAGAATAGCAACAATTTCATTCATTTGGTGACACACGAGCTTTGTATTACTACATACTTGATGCGTGGCTTGGTAATTAGTGTGCAAGAAAACTGCTATTTTTGACAAAATACATGTTGATTGAGGGTATTATTTTACCACGCGTATTAAGCGTATAATGATAGGTATTCATCAGCTAAATCGCGACGACATTGAATCACTGACATTATTTTACTTAAGTGACTAAATGTATTGCTTGCTGCGTTTAATTATTCGAATTTGATTTAACTTGCTTTGTTTTGCTGTTAACTTCCTTTATATTTTGCTTTGTTTGTTTAAACTTGTTTCCTAACTGTCGCCGTGCGGTTACCGGCTTAAGAAAAAATGGTATCGACACATCCCTGTGTGTCACAAGAGGCGAATAAAAGGGACAAATGAGTTGTTGCCCGCGGCAGACAGCATGGTGCAACTGTCATTGTCTGGCACACACTTTCAGTGCTCTGCGGTCTCTTTCTTATTTTTCCTTTTTCTTAATCTTGCGACAAACAGAGTATGTCAGAAATTTGTTGCCAATAAGTGGTTGAAATTTCTCAAGTAAATGGTTTCCCGCTTCCTTCTTTGCTCATTGTGTACTTTCCAAATTAACTTGTACAAACTGCAAGTATCAACTAGAGATAATTCTGACCTGACTTGATCAAGCAATCTTGTACGAATAGACTTCCATTTTTCGACACTTCTGTTAGTAGTACTGGACGACATAGTACAGTTATCAGGAAAGATCTCCTATCATTGTCAGCGAGTAGAATTCTTGAGAAAATGCATGAAATCAAATGTGAACTTGAGCAAATTTGGAAGCGGAGGATGCTTCATGCAAATGTACGCATCAATCCCAGTTCGATTGGTTGTTTCTTGCAATCAGATATATCTGGAGCTAACAGAAGTGTCGACAAACAGAGTAGACGATGCTGGTAGGCTTGGTAAACTGGAAGCCGGTAGCTGGATCTCTACACCTAAGCGGCCACAGTGTGACAGTCGCAATGCTGGGTAGGGCATGTTCAGTAGTCAGTTCCTGCTGCAGCGACCAAGCGAATGTGTTTTGGGATGCCCAGCCTGCGCTTAGTTACGGAGAGAACTAGAAAGGTGTTCTAAACAATGTTATTCACCTGGCCAGACGCATTCGGCGGGCACTCATGCATTGCCGTTGAAAGCGCTTTAGCGTTCAGCTTTGTAATATGCGTGGTCTTAACGCCAACCTTAACTAAGTTCATCAGCTTCTACAGACCAGTCAACCAAGTATTTTAGCACTCGCGGAAACGCAGATTCGTGGCACTCAGGAGGTAAACCAATTAAACTGCCTTAAATCCATTCTTCGCACTATATTCCGTGGTAAAGTAGGGTTTTTGTGTGTAGAGATCTGTAAGCGTCTATAAAATTCCTTCGTTCGATGTCGATCGTGCCGACTACCAGACTTTGTGGCTCCGATTTAATATTGATAGTTGACATGTCTTCATCGCAAGGCTTCTTTGTTCAATTAAAATCCTCGGCTGAAAGCATCATTGCCAATTCTTATTCTGCAGAAGTTGTTTTTCTCAGTGATTTCAATGTCCAAATTCTAACTGGTTGAATTGACACTAGTTATTCTGCTGGCGCTGAGCTAGAATCGCTTTCCATTTTAGAGGACATGGAGCAATTAGTTCTCCCCCACCCCGAGTTCTATATCGTCAAGGAGACTTTACTTGACCATTTATTACAACGAACCCAGACTGCCATGTTGATGCTAAGATTGAAGCGCCTTTTGGTAGCTTTGACCACTGATTGCACTGACGTCCTTGAGACTGCTTCTCAATCCTCCCAAAAGAGGTCTTTGGCGCTTCAACCAAGCATCCTGGGATGATTTTATTGTGTCAAACAAGTGGCCTGTGATGACACTTTCCTTGGAACGATGCGTTTAATTCGTTCGACAGTTGTGATTAGGATGACATTTGTCTTCTGATTTTAAAGTCATTATTTGTGGTATGTCTGCCTATATACCTTCCACGTCACCTCCTAAACCAGCATCTCCGAAACAGTTCAACCAAGAGGGTGCAATAATTGAGAAAAATAGACATTTTCGATTCTTCATGCGTTCTCCCACCACTGAGAACCACACCGCTTACCGTTCCGCTAGCAACTTTTCAAAACAATAATTGAGAGTGCCAAAACTAAGTACATTGAACACGTTTCTGCGAAATCACTACCGTATCCACGTGGTAGCCGCGCGTTCTGGTCTTTCTCTTAGGAAATTTGTTCTAACTTTTGAAGTTCTAGCTTATTATCCTCTGAATGGCAGTAAAAAGTGGCAGCTGAAGTTAAACAAGGCGCAACTTAGCTGCCACTTTTTAATGACACTCAGAGGATAATAAGCTGATCAATGCATTTTTCTTTATCACCATTCATTAAATTGCTACGCTCGTATTTACCGATGATGCATGAAGGACGATTATTGGAGGCATACCTTTGCTTCCATTGTTTGTCCATCACGGATTGGAGCGGTAAAAATTATTGCTTAACCGTTTAACCGCTCCAATCCCTGTTGTCCATTCTTTTCTGACTCATCATGGATCAAAAAATGTCAGCAATAAACTTGAACATGTAAACGTAACTTTAAGTATTCCTGATATGGTATCTTGGTTTTTATTATTGTCTCCTTGATCAATTCCACTCTTACTCCTACGAGCAATACAGTTCATATAACAGACAGTTCACTGACTCTTTACATCACCATACTTGTCTCTTCACTATTCTACCGCTTATTTATCTGTGTTTCTGATATTAGCATACTGATTTATACAGTTATGAGATACAATTTATATCTTTTAACCACACTGCTACACAATTTCTTAATTATTTAGTTATATTCATCACTCCTCATTCTTCGATTTTCTGCTTCTTTACTTTTTATTTTCTGCTGAGTGATACCTCTAGTGTTAGGCTGGCCCTCTTCCTTCAAGCCTTGATTAATCAAAATTTCATGATGCTGCCCAAGAAAAAATCAATGATAAGTCATAATTTTTACTTTTGATTGACGTGTCATCTGTGACCCCTTGTCTTCGGATAAACAGCAAAAAATGCAGTTGGCTTAGACATATAATCAATACTTTGGATTCTACCAAAAACTTGAATTACAACACTGCGTCAACTGTCGTCTCTACATGCACTATTATTGCGTCGAACATGAATCAAAAGACGACAAGATTTTGACATTATCCAACTTTATGAAAACTTTTCAGCTTCTTTATAAACTGCGCTTGAGGACCACATCAATGAATGCTTCATTGAATGCTTGCACTGCACAAATAACTACTTTTTTGTGAAACAGAAAGCATCCTTCATTTAGATTACGTTTTTCAGTCAGCAGCGCTCGACTGAAGAAGACGCAGGAGCACAGTGTAATTTGCAGAAGAGAGTTTGAGTACCGTATTCTCTTTTAGGATATAGAGGACAATAACAAACACTAATACAACTTCGTGATTTTAAATCAAACCGCAGTCATACACATAGCTATTCAACTACAATCCTTCTTATAAAGTGTGATAATTATGGTAGCTAGAAAATCAACTTATTCAATAGTTCTATTCAGCACTATATATAGCCAGATCATAGAATATTCAAAGGTGTAGTTCGGTCAAATTTTCAACCTTGTCTCAATGGCATCTTCATTGCATGACTATTCAATCTTGCTAATTTGACGCACTTCTAATGCGTCAGTTAAACGCAATCATCAGCTTTAGGAAACGAGATGACGTCACAGCCGCCAATGAGCTGATACGACATTGCTAGCATGCTTCGTGACGAATCGGCTATGCGCTAGGGGACCAACGCACATGGAAAAATGAACATGAAGCAATGCACTTCATTGACAGGAAGTCACTTGTTTCTGAACACATACAATATTTTCAAAATGGCACAATGCTGCGCATGCAAGTGTTCTAACAAAGCGATCGATCCTAAAGACCTTGCCTTCTACAGCTTTTCCGAAAAGAAAAGGCTGAAGAAATTAGTGTGTAGTAACATTGGACGATGTCATTTTAAACCGCGAGGTGTTACAGATTCTGAACATTTCAAAGAAAATGATGAAATAAAAGATCTAAGATATATGATGGTGAAGGAATTTTTCAAAATCAGACAGCCTTTATTCCACTTGAGTAAAAAGGCTGTACCATGCTTGAAAACGGGGCAAACGACGCAAATTTGTAATAATTTTCTCTCGCAAAAGACGAAATTCTATAGAAGCTGAATGAAAGTCGGACCAAATTAGAGATGGAGCTATCAACTAATTCTCGAGTCGAACTTGACATATTTTTACCGATGAAACGGATGTGGATTTTGATAGTTTCTATGTGATGTACGACGCTTCAAAAAGTGAAGAGAGCCAAGCTGCTCCAGTTAGTCTATCCAAACGTTTGATTTTCCTGATAATTAAAAACTTTTTGTATTGAACTGCAGTACCGATATATTTCTTGTAATTATCGCATATTTCAAATGATTATGCAAATGTAGCAAATGTACATTTCAGAATCTGACGTTGTACTTGTGAACGTGCTGCATCGTGATCAGCAACACATATTTCATTTTGTTATCTTTCGATACATCTCATTCAAGAATAATCTAGTTAACTCAGGTCCATTCAAAGATTTGCTTGCTTGCATACTACAGGGTTCCTCTACCAGCCAAACACAGCAAACCTCCTGTCTAGTGTACGGCGCTCTGCTTCTCAGCAAGCATCACTTGGCAGCGGTGACGTCATCATGAATCTTTAAAATGAATTTGCAGGCAAGCTAACGAACACATAAGTGGGAAAGTGACAGGAAATCGTCGTAGTGATTCAATGCTCCAATATTCAGAGATAAAATTGGTTTCTGAAATTGACCGAAATACACCTTTAAGAAACTAGATTGAGCATAATATATCAGACTATGTTCATAAGTTCACATTGACTGCCACTGATGATGGTACATCGATTGAAGCATGCTTGGCATCCAAACAAAAAATCGCATGTGAAAAAATAAATTTTGATGATAAATCTTCTATCAAAGTCAATAAGGCAGAGACTCAACACCGAACAACAACGAAAAATCAGCATGAACAATAAATATCGAGTGTTCTGAAAGAAAAATGCCATAATTTTCTAGTTCAGTTTTGATTAGGCACATGAGTGCACACCGGGAGGAAGACGAAATTGGATAATATACATGTATTTGTTAAGAAATGAAGAAATCTTAATACTTTGTAATTTGTGGTAAGCTGATTGCTGCATAATGTTGTTTTACATTCATCCGCTTAGTGTTTAGTGTTGAAAATTCGTTTATTTAAGTAATCACGCATGGATCCATTTTTCTTCTTTTATGTTTTTCAGTCTACCGAGGCTAAATCATTATCAGATTTACATCCATGTTTCGCACATTTTTTCAAACTTTTGTCTACAGTGAAATGCACCCACTCCAATTGATCATTGACAACCGTGTTTGAATAAACCCTGTGCCATGAACATGATTTAAGTTGTGAAGCCAGTGAGTGAAGTTGTGAGTGAAATGCATCGTAATTTGGCATAACTTGCGTTTTTCACAACCGAACATCTAGTTTACCCTGGCTCCATAACTTAAATTATTGACAACTGTGCTATACTTCGAGGAACTCAAGCGCTGCAACGTCTTGTTTCGCAATATTTTATCAGTCATCGTAAAATAATCCTGATTAAGTAATAACTCGATATTCTGCTTATAATTTCGCCTTGACATTACATGTAAAGCAAACACAGTCATTGCTATTCTACAACAAAACTGTATGCTATTCATCTGAAAGATTCAAGCAAATAGCGGAACACTTCATTGAAAAATTAAGCGCTAAGAAAATATATGAAGACTTCTTCAGCAAGCTATGGAAATGAAGAATTCATTCATTTATTGTCATAGGCTATATCAAGAACAGCAATGCACACAACGGATTATCTTACAGTACGTGCAGTGGCGTCTCTATCTGTGTATGTCTTAGTGATTTGATTTATTGTCCAGATTATGAATTTGTAGATCGATAGAATTCATTAAAAAATCCATATCTAAAAAGAGTCACAACCATCAATCATAAGAGATTAATTCATTCTCTTAAAAATTTACTTTAAAAATGACATAAACAATTCAAGAAATCAATCTTGCAATTCTTATTTATGTGCAAGCTACAATGAAGGTTTCAACTCAGTTCGGAAGTGAGGAACAACGTTCTTTGCGCATTACAGTGAAGCCAGTATGCGCATTGTAGCTTAACCCATTAATGCCGATAAATATTTTTTCTCAAAACTGCAATTATCTTTGTGGGGACTACTTATACGCGTATATCACTTCGTGAGTCATTCAAAACAATGTTTTGATTATCTTTCTATTTTAATACAGGAATCGATGTAACCATATGGTCACAAACTTGCCAATTTATAACATTCAAGTTAATTTGAAGTGACGAAAGCTTAGATTTATAGAGCTAAAATTCATTAAAATCACATCATTCTGGACTATTCAAGAAGTTATTGTATTAATTATAGCGTTTTAACTGACTTTAGTCAACAATCTTAGATTTTAATCAATCATGAATTTTAGTATGTCTATATTAATTATTTGATCGTTAAGGCTTGAAGCAAAAATAATGGTACCAATGACGACATGCTGCATTTCGTTAACATGGCACTCGGAATCGCGCAAGTTCATGTGATCGCTTTTTCCATCAAGGGAGCGATGGTTGGATGAATTATGCGAACGGACAGATAGAAACCAAATAAGTGAGAAAGGAGGAAAGTGATATCAAACAAAGAAAGGACTGAAACGATTATCTCAATGAGATTTCATATCAAGCATAGTTACATATAGTGCATGTGTATCTAATAGTGCGAGTTGTTCAACTGGAATAAACTGAATTTCAAGCGCTATCATAGATATAGTGACATCGATCTACTTCAATAAACAAGCTTTGAGGCATTTCACAAGGAAATACAAATATCTGAGAGTCATACTAAAAGTGAGTTCAACATTAGACCGATAACGATAACTATTAACGATAAATTGAACCAAAATCGCTCTGTATGTGCAACACAGCAGTTATTCCCACTAGCCCGATTTCCTCAACGATTTTATCGTTATCGTTCTAATGAGAACGCGCCTTAGAAACAAAAGATTAATCAAATAAAAATTAGGTGTTCGGAAATGAAAATGTAACAGGTTTGTTACTCCGCACGATCAATAAAATACGCAATATGGTAAAATGACGGATCTCAGCCCCTCAACTTTTTTTGCCAGCTCCAATCAAATTCGCGCACACAACCTGACATCATGTCCCAATTTCAACCTCTTCAATAAAAAACTCAAAGTACAAGTTTCACATCCTCTTTTTTTGAGTGGTGGAGGTTAACTTTTTGGATGGGCTTATCTGGAAAAGATGCAAGATGACTACCCATCTCGGTTTAATAATGATAGAGCATGTGTCCATCTTAAGAGGATCACGAACCGAAATAAATTGATTGCAAAATGGCATATAAAATTCAAATACTGGTAGTGCCAACAATACCTGCACAATTTGATTACATATCGCGTCAACATATTGAGCACTTCAGGGAGGCCTGCATATGTGTCAACTTATGTTATTCAACGAGTTTTTTTTAATGGATTATGCTAATCTTACCTCAAATGTGGCATAACACGGACCCCGTAGAATTGGGAAGACAATGTACTCCCCATTCTATCGCTCAACGTCCCTCATTGGTTAATCTTGATTCCCTCTTTAACCAGACACAAAAGTAAAAACTTTCGGGGTGCGAGGATGCCCTGAGGAAATTATTATTTCTGAATTGTGATGAATTCCGTTGAGTTACTTTATGGAAAAATGCAATGACAGCCGGGCGCTTCCATCTCTTTAGTAGCCTACTCATTCACGTAAGTCTAAAATCAACCGACAACAATATCAGAAATTGATAATTTCTACATCTAAAGCTACGTGGAACTAGGAATGGATACTTATATAATAGGTTGATCAGAAGTTAATTTAGCCTAAGTAAAACATATGCGCCATAGGTACAAGTCAATCGAAATCAAGAAGTTGCAAGTAGCTCTACATTTGGCTTAAGAAAAAATCCGTTTTGGTTTTACATACACGTACGTGCAGGTAATATCATATTAAAAATAATGTGCCTTTTTGTCCCCCATATGAGCCCAGAGCCATGAGTCGCCATCGCTGTGGAATAAGATTCCTTTGGAGATATTGCCAACATCTGTTGGTGTTGTCAATAGGCTTCCGCTTAGCTCCATGGAGAGCTGACAATTAGAAGCCTTATTTACAAACAGTTGTTATACTACCTTAGTTTTAGTAATATCCAGTTTTTTGATGTTGTTTTCTTACCCCTTCTATGTAATTATACAGTTATGATCTAATGTTTAGTTATCACACTTTCTACACTTCATATGTTTCTTCATTTTTCTAGTTCTTTGCTCATCATCTTCATTTCAGTACTTCTGTCTAGAGATCCTTAGTAAACAGTTGAATCGCATACATTTTTATTTTAATATACTTGAAATTACATAGTAATTAATCCTTCGTTATAATCCTTATTTTTGCTCTTCTACTGTTATATTTCTTAGCCTTTCATCTTTGATTGAGGGACACCTTCAGTATACAGTCCTTTCTTCTTCCCTTAAGCAATGATTTTAAAGAACGACATAATTTCCCCAGAAATCTACAATTTATCATAGATGCAGGTACTGGAAAATTCTCGCCGATAGTGTATGAACCAGACAAAACAACGAAACCAATTAAATATGAAATGACACAGCTGTCACCATAATAATGCCTCTACTTTTTCATCTAATTACTTGCTCAACTTTCATAACTCTTGGAACGGCTGTAGACTGATCCTAATATTCAATCAATCACAACTCATATCGCTTTCTGAAGTGAGTAACAGCTGCGGTGATTTATGCCGCTAATGCCAGCAGAGCATCTGCATCCACGTGATTGTATGCAAACCAAAGATTCATTACGTACTTTTCGTACGTTTCTCACTGGAGCAAAGGAATGTATTCATACTCGTTATCATAAAGCACCTCATCACTTGCAGCAAAAACCTCAGTTTCCTTCAGGTAGTTTATCATTAAAAGTTATTTCTTTGAATAATATGTATAATACTAGTCTAAGTTGAAGAAGAAAACGGAATGAAACAAAATCAAAGTCAAATACCTTGTTTGGCATTGTGAAATGGACAGGTTTAAGAGACTAACAACTGAGAAAGCAGCATGAATGAATTCTATCTACTTTCGTTTCTTTTATAATTAATGTTGATGAGTATTTCATTCAAGGGCCTCTCTTATTTCTTTGCTTTGACAATCATAAGCATGAATGGGTAACCGCTATTATTTCTGCTTTTCTTTATAAAATAGTTGTCATCATTCGATCAGAATTCAAATGATTTGTGGATCTTCAGCTCTGCAGATCTAAAGAAATGCATATATCATAGAAGAAATTTTACAAACATAAATTTTGCTGCTTTATACATGAAATCCATAGGCCACTTTTGATAAGCTATTATTCAAAGAAATACAGTTAGTGAAAGTAGATTCCCAATGAAGTGACTGCAAAATGTTACGGAAAATGCAAATTCTGGTGTAGTAATTGCTTGCAAGTAGTGCGTCCTAGATTTTTAACTTTCGTTTTCGTTCTCCGAGTTCGCTTAGTTTTCGCTATCGTTTTCGATTTATTTTGATCACGACTTTTCGTTTTCGTATTCTACTATTTTTTGAAAAATTGCCTTTTTTATTTATTCAATGGTATACAAATATATAGCCTACTGTTTGATAGAATAAAACTTAGCACTTATCATTCCTAATCAATGGCAGCTGCTAAAATTCTAAGTCGATCTTGCTTCCAAACAACTATGTGCCGTCTGTAGCATAGCAATATGAGGACATCGTTCATCCCTTACACAGGATTAATGTTTGGATAAGTTTAGACATCGAATAATTGCAAATTTGCTGTTTTTCTGAAGTAAGTCGTAACTGCATGATGATGCACGAAGATGAATTCACAAATTGTGTGGCTATTGGAATAATTCGCTGTGGACGTAACGCATGTTTGTAAATAATTGGATGCATCGCATATAGACTAGCTGAGGAATTGGTGGATGCGTTGGTGTGAAGAAGAAAAAGTTGTGAAACAGGAAGGATCTGAGAGACCTCTCGATAACCTTTTCAATTTTAATGAATTTATACGATCGCTTTCCCGTATGAATAAATATGTTACAGGTCTCGAACACAAGCAAAAAAATTACAATGGAGACATTCTAAAAGGAGCGCTAATGAGTGACATCGCGTGATGTGGACGACCAAGCACGGTTTGCCCTCAATGTCCACGACGGAAAAGTTTTCTACTCACAGACTGTCTCGTGAGAGATATGCAGACTGCTGCATTTCAGATAGCGTTAGTATTTGGCACGGTGGATGAGTCAAGGCTGCTATTGTCATCAGAATACCTTGGACGGCTAATGTCATCCCTTTGACATTGTGATCCTTTTGTTATTCCAATAGTATAGGGGCAGCATCTCATCATCCAAGCTGACGATGTGCAGCCGCAAAGAGCACACCAGCCAAGTGATGACACCTCAGCAATTGAGTAACTCTCATGGCCTTTTCACACTCTCTTAATCTTTCACCGATCGAGTTTGCGTGGCATGAGCACAATTTACATTGGCTTGGTAAAAGGCTGAAACTCGTATTCACATTCTCCTACCCAGCTCCTACCAATTTCGAATCACTTTCCGAAATATTGGTTGAAGAGCGATGGGAATGCATTGAGCAAGAGAGATCGGCTGAACTCTATAAACAATAGAAGTTGAGCTTGCATTAATGCATTATGCATGATTTATATACAAATTTTTATCTTCTAAGTTATATTTTTGATGCTACTTCATTAATGAAAATAATGGTCCCTATAATTCTAAGTGTTAAGATTTTTTTTGTCACGCAGTTTATTATATAAACAATGCTTCTCACTTACTTGCATAAAATTTTGCAATGTCTGCAGCCTTCCCGGATCATGCGATTAAAAGAAAGGAAAATGCCACTGGCTAGACTCAGGAAGTTTTGACTTCGTAACACCGATATTTCGTCTTTCTTCAACAGGGATGAGATTCACACTGACGGAAACGACAAGATTGACTTCTATCAATTGACTATTATCGTAGTTAATCTTGTCGTTTCCGTCAACTTCCTGAGTCTAGCCAGTGACATTTTCCATTCTTTTAAGCTGTAGCCTGAGCAGAAGATGAATATGCATTTATTTATTATGAAGTGAATATATCATTATTGTACCGGTATACGAAATTTATCAGTTTCACCAAAATCAGTCTCGAAAATTTTCTCAATTTCGCTCGATCAAAACGAAATTGATACAAAATGAATTGAAGCAATACGGCAGTCAAATTTGATGAAACCGTCAAAGCCTATACCAAGAAGTGACTGTAATAACTGTCGCAAGGTTTTGTTGCACCGGAAGAAGGCCTCCCTTTCGAGGTGGTGTCCCGCAAGTATATTTCTTCTGCCACGATAATGATATTGGCTTGATCTTTTTGCATGAATGAGCATTATTAACATTTCATGGCTTCATTCTCGAAGATAAAGTGGTCCTAAAGCGCACTCTTCGGTCTCCCAGTCATGACATTCACAACCGTTTCACATGAAGCAAGAAAGACGAATTCACGAAAGAGATGATAGTCAGCCAATCTCGTAGTGGTACTCCACGCGTCATCATCACATCAACGTCAACGCTTTGATCACATGCTTTCTCAGATCTCGGAATGTTTCGTCAGTAAGGTGAATGAGGCTAGGATTTCGATGCATATACTAGGATTACTGAGATAACCTAGTTTATTCTAGGATTCTAGGTATAGTACTAGTGATGTGGAAAGCTCACAGAATAAAAGGCTATCAGAAATAGCTCCTTTCTAAATACCTGAGTTTTCCACTTAATATACCCGGGTTTATCAAGTGGAAATTAGTGCCAGTTAATATACCCGGGTATTATTAGTTAGCGCCAAACTTTCATTATGTCTTTGTAACATTCAACAATTTTCTTGGAAATAGTTGATTTCCAAAGGAATCTGCTGATTTTTGTACAAGGACTCATCTTGGCATCTCATGTGATCACACCGGAAGAAGATTAGGCGAAAGAATTAGTCTAATTACCTGTTTATATGGGTTTTCAAAATCCCGACTTTTTCTTATCTCGGGAATAGCAAGCTTAATTCATTTGCCGATAGCATGCTTAGGATAGCGTCGGTTGAACAATACTAGGCGTTGTTTTAAATTCTTTGACGAGTATTCTAAACTATACACTGTACAATACAGCTAATGATATCAGATAGACATGTGCGTTAATGCCCATGAATTAATAATAAGTTATCTTTTCACATACAGACATAAGCTATAACAAAAAAACAGTAAGTAGATCTGGTAATCGCACACAATATGCGTTGTCACATTAAAACCGGGGATGAGATTTTCAAATCGAAATGCAAATCCCTAGCTTTTTCTGACGTCTAGTAAAAGCCCGATATTGTATCCCTTCAAAAATTCTGTAGATATTAGTACCCCTTTGTATAACGCTCTTTCTTTCCTTCGCTCGACTGCCTGAACATATTTTTATTTTTGATATAAATGAATTGTTTGAGATAGACAATAGGTATATTATTCTATGCAGTTCTGTATGGGAGTAGCTCTGTCTCGAGCTTGTAATTGTCTACTGTTAAGCTGATCGTGGGAAGTCTATATTAAGTTCTTGCATCGCGCTAACTTTCACGTTTCACGCATTGCATCTGTTACTCCATGTTCCTTGTCCATAGACTTGTTACTCCATCTTCATGCGACTCTTATCTGCCTAAGAACAGATGCTACCTAATACCGGAATTCAGAATCCTGTAAAAATGCGATAATCCCGGGATACTGGGTTTGAAACAGCTTTTCAATAGTTTTCGTTAACAAAATCTAAAATTGTCGGAAACAAAATGATTTTCGTTTCCATTTTCGTCAGCGAAAGCAGCACTTCTTTTAAGTCAATGTCTTTTGAGTTGACTAGAAATCGCATTACGTTGCTGTATTCTACTTGCAACAGCAATCATCAGAGTCTCCTGAGCATCATGATTGTCATTCTATTTGCACTCGGTGCAAGAGGACATAGACAACTTAAATGCTTATTCATGCTGTTGTAATATGGGGAATAGACCAAAATATTCCAGTGTGTCGTTGCTATTTGCATTTTCATTTGTGTATTTCACACAATGTGTATATTTCCAAGTCTCCTTCGATGTCTATTGTATCGTAGATGATGACTACATGCTTCATTGAATTAAATGTTGTATCCATCTTAAAGATTAAAATGTTTCATTGATACTGAAAACATTTCAGACTGCCGAAACCATGAAGTCAAATAAGTGAGAATAGAAATTCTGATAAAATAAAAGCTATCATAATATGACCATTTGACTATTCCATTCAACTGTGAAATTTAACGACATATTGAAAAATTTTAAAGGTACAAAAGTGGCATTTTCTTCTGTAATAATATTAATTTTCACAAAGAAAGATTCTACTGTCATAGTACCTATAAAACTATTGAATTAAGTAAGTTCGAAACAATGTGACGGGCGTCATAGGTCAAAAATAATTATTATCACTCTGCTTTTTTCAATCCACAGATTCTATCATAATTGAAAAGATAACTGTACAAACTAAATATAACATCCTTGAGGGAATAAAGTCAGAAGCTTAACTAACTTGACTATTTTTGTTCGCAAAATCGTTCACAAAGTACAAACGTAATTGAATCAAACTGTAGGATTGTTTTTCTACAATGCACTTGAGAAATCTCTTGATGATTCCCTTGTTGAACATGACCTTTTAACCAGAGAACTACTTTATACACAGTTGATAATTGCTTTTACGGTCATTCACTGTATAAATACCTCAAAACAAACTTATTGATTAAAATGAAGAAACCCTTGAACGTCAGTGTTGCGAAAATAATAATGATTATATAAACAAACTCGCAAGAGAATGATTCTACTTGAGAGCAAATTACACTATCTGCCGTTGCTGTTGTTGTCAATTCTCGCCATTCAGGGCACGACACCCATGTTGCTGGCCGAATCGCCCAGTACTCCCTAGGAACCAAATTATATTTGCTACACGGATCGCTTCCAGTTCTGGTTGGGGATCACAAAGAGCTCTCACTCGTTCTCTCAATCATCTGCCACAAAAACCATACTGATCCAACGTAGTCGAGAAAGATAGCTCTCAGGTCTACGTTTCTACATCCCATTCCTTGTTGCATTAGTCTTCTTCTCATCTGCTTTTCTTGTTGTTTCAGAATGCTTTATTTTGCTTCTGCCACAGTTTTTGCACGTTCATCATTCTTCTGGTTTTATTTTCTTCACTTGTTCATTACTTTATCCTGAGCAGCGTTGGTTCCACCACATCATACATTCTTTACAGCGTGTGGAATACTGGCTTTTGCTTCGTCCTACATTTCTGTCGCATCCTCCACACGGGTATTATGGTAGAGTTTTTGGCACTGATTTGTGACTGAGTTTCTGGTTTCCTCTTCCACTCTCCATGCCTCGGGATCAAACTGGAATCCGGCAACTGAGGGCACGGAGTTGATTAAGAGTCTTCGTCATCCTAAAGGATGTCCATCGGCCACGTTGAATTGGTGCCAGGTATGCGCTCTCCTTGGCACAGCTAGCAAAGTGGTCATTAACTTTGTCCTTGGTCGCCCGCGGGCATGCTGCTTGCTACATTCAGCACGTTGCCTTTCATCATAGGTGACTCATCTTTATCATAATGGCGTGGGTGTGGGTCTATAAATGTCTTAATATCTATATGCTACAAACGTCAATTTCACAGTTGAGGTGCGCACTCCACTAGTAACTACAACGAAAACGACACCGAAAAAATGAAATTATATCGCTCTGTATGTTAAACATAGCTGCTTTTCACATCAGTCCGATTTTCCACAGCAAAAATCTCTTGAAATATCGGATAGGTCAGATCACTTCCACAGCGATTTTCTTGAGCGGTAAAAATCAATGAACAAAAATTTACTGCAAGCGCTATTTTTGTTGTCAAAAAGTTAATCAGTGAGGGCTGGTCATAGAAATTCAAACCAAAATGAAGATATGAATTTTGTCTTTCATGGATTTTAGTCATTGTTTGTCACATCGCAAGCTTCACAGCCATGAGTGATTGTCACAATCGCGTGTATCTCAGCAAAAATAACATCAATATCATAAAATAAACGGAGAATGACACGTAATTCAATGAGTGCAATTCAGCAAGTGCGATGACATCGTGTTAAAAATGCCTATCACTAATTCCTCGACTGAGCAGCAGGATCAATGCAGGATCCTGATTGTCTGATGTAGCACCCACTGTTGAATACGGGTTCTGCTTGTAGGAAAACCTTATGCTTCTATTTCATGTCAAGTCCACGAACATCGACGGACATGAAACCTGTGAAAGTCAACAATAACAGAACCAACAAGATTTCAAACAAAGAAAATGAGTTTCATAAAATAAATTATCGAATGATTGAACTGAGTTTCAGCTTCAAATTTGATTTGTTTCATTTGAATAAATCTAGCTTCTAAAATGTCAAACTTGAAGCTATGAGCAATGAAATACCTAATTACCAAATGATGTCCGAAGCACGGAAATTACACTTCCAGACTGCTAATGATTTTCAATGCAGTCAGAAATAAGTTTATTGCCATAAGATCGTCGGAAAGTCTTCAAAGTTTACAGATGCTGTATCTGTTGAAATGTCAGTGGACACTGTCGAAGAGAAAAAGCGCTTCATTATACTCCATGCCTGATACAGAAGATCACTGAAAACAGAAATAAGCAAACCCAAAGGGTCGACGAAGAATATGATTAAACATAATTATAACGATTTGCATGTCGCTATGTATGCTCAATGACCAACAGAAAAAAGTCAATTTATTGTCAAAATTGCACACACATACAATTGGATATTTTCAATACTTTTATCATGTAATAATCACAATTTTCGTTTCAGCGATTGCTATTTCTAGTTTGTATCATTCTTGATCATATGCGAATGTTTGACTTCAAGTTACTGATGGTCTACGACTGCAGAAATGAGAATGCTTCATCACACAGCTAATTCCGCTCAAAAATGGCGACATCGTTGAGGCAAGTATGCTATAACTTGAAAATGCACGCTGCTATACACGAAACACAACAACATTCACCGTCACTCATTTGTATTTCGGTCTCGAGCACATGACTCCGAACAAATTCATATTTGAATTTGTAAACACAGAAATGTTGCCAAAAATTTGACCTGATTTTCTGAACACCTAGCCATTTCAAGCAAGTGTAAGTACTTTGTAAATATTTTGTATAAAATGTTGCTTCAAATTATTCAAATATTTATCCGAATAAATGCTATGTTGAGAAACAGACTCACCTGAAATATTGCTAAAGTAGCTACAGGATCAACAGCAGAAATGAGTGAGCCAAATGTAAAGCATTGCACGAGTGTTAAAGGATATGCAACTTTAGCGATGCCGCAAAGGTAAAGTCCACCACCTATCACAGCTGCCGAAATAACAGTCCCAAAGACGGCAAATACAATAATCGATCCAATATTGTGAAAGAAGTTTCCTTTGTGCAAGTTGTAACCAGATTCAAATATAATTGGTGGTAGGAGAACCAGAAGAAATAGCGTAGAAGGAAAAGCCTCTTCTTTTCGCCAATTGCCGACTAAACGCAGGAGCAGGCCAATGGCAGCCCCCACCAATACCACAGCGATGGATTCAGGTAGATAGTGAAGTTTCGTTGTGATGAGGACGTGTACCACTAATATACAGACACCGATGACGACCAATATAAAAAAAATTGTCAAGCTTATCTGATGCTCAAATTCTGCAGGAGATGGTGCAGTGGGGGTGGTAGGGGCAGCGGTAGATGTTGTATGATTAGGTGAAGCAGTTGAAGTAATATTGCTACTAGAATTACCATTCGAGGGGGTTGTGTGGCCAGGAGGCGATGTTGGACCAGAGACTGACTTCGCCACCTCAGTGGACACTAAAGCAATGAGCAAGGCTAAAGTCATGATTGGCACAAGAATGGTATAACGTTTGCGTTGAGACATGCTGCTGTGAGACTTCCCGATTAAGAATTTACTTCAAGATTGAATGCAAAAAGCGATGGTGTCCTGTAAAAAAGTAGAACATGTGTTAAACGAGAGGTATGCGATAGATGATCGGATGATGCATGCAGATTGGCATCGTGTCCTATGGTGGGCATTGTAAAAACTAAACTGATCCTAAAACCTGATGTTGAGTGCGGCTAAGTATCACTTCCTAGTGTTATCAGACCTAGTCCCACTTTACCCAGAAATTGATTAAAATCTGCTTACTATAAATTAATGAGTTCACAAGCACATTAAATTGTACATGCAATACGAAAATATAAATAGTATATTCTAGGTCTGAGATATTTAAAATATGATGTTTTTAATACACATTTAAAATGTTTGAAATTTATCTTAAATATGGATAAAAGGCAATGTTAATGTTTTTAATGTTTTTTTATATTCCTGTATTGTATTTTTCTAGTAAAAGACGTCTTTTCTATTTTTGATACAGGCATATTCCAACAATTCTTAGGACGATGTAACCCCTTCTCTGCATATAGGCCTATAACTGTGTAGGAAATGTCAGTAAATCAATTAATCAATCCTCTAACAAATGTACTTTCGTGTAGTAATTGAGTAGAGCGAGTGTAGTTTACTCTATAACCACATGCAACGATAAAAGAATCTACCGTCGTACAATTTATGTGAAATCACGGTACTATGGTTGATTTTCATCAGTTTCACCACAGCAAGGTTACAAGACTCATGACGATTGCGTGTAACAGGCGACTTCAAGAAGTTTTGCTCATATTGCCTGCCACTTGATTCCGATGATGAAAGTGACGTTGAGGGTGTGGAGTGATGTCTAGTATGCTGAGTGAGTGACGTCGCGTGTTGAGTGAATATCCATAATCATCAAGAACTGTTTTCTAATACAAATTTTGTCAATCCAATATGGTTGCTTTGTCAACTTTTCTATTGAGAATAATATATGCGGTATGTGTTATGTATAATGTATACGGTATGCCCTTCTCTAAACATCAGAGACAAAGGACTGAATCAGCACCTAAATGTTCTATAATCAAGGAAAACAAGAGATATCTTGATGCATGATTTTCTATTTACACTATGCTAGAGTTTTAACTTGTTCAGATGTCCATGATCTATTTTCGCATATCATCACTGCATCACTGTACATGTATATATCAGAGATGTTCATTTTCTAAATCTCATTTGAAATATTTTTTGAAGTCATTGTGAGCTTGCATGAAATGCATCAAAACGAATAAGCGAATGCTGCTTTAAAATGAGTCTTAATCCATAAGGCGAACTTAAGGGTATTGTAATCCATAAGGGTACAGGAAAACAACCGAACACACACACGCTGTTTTGCACTACTCCGAGTATACTTAGAGTTTCACGCTACATACGATCTTCATAGTGCAGTTAACATGAAACAAAGAAGCAATATAAACATAGTAAGTTATAGGGAGGTGTTTTCAAATTACAAAATTGGTAAGAGGAATGCGGCAATGACATTTCACTGATCAGCGAATAGTTGATCATATATTCTTCTATGTCTACATGTAGATATAATTTCACACTTTTTGTTAATTAAATTATTAGGTTTTGTGTTAGAGTGTGATATTTCTCCATCAGACACAGATTACATTTTCTTGTACCACATTTATACGGTGATGTTTCACAAATTATTTCCCATTTGATGCTACAACTTTTGTTGTTGTTCTTCAATATCCAAATCAATTTCGACAATGCAGTTTCGTTTTCATATCTGATGTTCGTGAAAGACTTTTTGTGATTGCGGTATCTCGTTTTGAAGCTGTGATTATGGTTTTTAAACAAACAAATGTCCACCATCTGACAATCTTCTAAACGCATTCGAAGAAGACCTTTATATCATGATGCAATCCATTGAATATCGAAATCTCCAAAACCAATTCCTGAATCATTTGAAAGTGATCGTAACGACATTCAAAAATCAAGCAATGTGATTGCATTTGCAGACAAAACCAACAATATGTATGAAGTTCAAAAAGACTTTTACAATAAAACATTGAATGACAGTGCTACAACGACATACAAGAAATCAAATGAATCAGTGGAAAGATCAGTAAACCTGGAAGCTAAATCACTCGCAAAGTCCTATATATTATCAAACCGTATCGAATGTTACAGTCCCAGCACTGCATTCATAACTTTCACAGACCACAAGGAAAATTTCCCCAATCCGTTGAAATGTCGGTTATTAAATCCTGCCAAATCCGAAATTAGTAGATGTATGCTGGATCAACATAACGCAATTGTGAGAGAAAGTGTAAATGTTATGAAGTGGAAGCAAACTTCATCCGTGATTGAGTGGTTCGAGAATATAACTACAAAAGACTCATCAAAATTTATGAAATTTGATATTGTGGATTTTTATCCTTCTATTACAGAAAAATTATTGATCGACAGCATCAAATTCGCTGAAAATTTCTCAACATTCAAGCAACAAGACATTGACACAATATTACATGCCAGAAAATCACAGCTATACACAAAGAACGAAATATGGCAGAAAAAAGGAGAAAACGGGTTGTTTGATGTTACCCAAGGCAGCTACGATGGCGCAGAAGTTTGCGAGTTAGTTGGGTTGTTCCTGTTGAGTAAATTAGCAGCAAGATTTGGAAAAGATAATATCGGATTGTTTAGAGACGATGGCCTCGCAGTTTTGAAAAATGTAACCGGACCCGAAACTGACAAAGCAAGAAAGGATATAATAGAGATCTTCCAAGAGCAAAATTTGAAAATGACGGTCGAAAGTAACTTGACGTCAACTGATTTTCTAGATGTTCATCTCAATTTACAAACTGGTAAATACAGACCGTACATGAAGCCAAATAATATACCGTTACATGTCAACTCAAAATCAAACCACCCGCCAGAAATAATTAAACAAATACCAACAACGGTGGAAAAAAAATTGTCTTCACTCTCAAGCGATGTAGCAGAATTTGAGAAGGTAAAGCCACATTATCAAAGCGCGCTCGAAAAGTGTGGATACAGACATAAGTTGAAGTTCAAGAAAGCAGAAAATAAGAAACAAAGGCACCGAGATGTCATCTGGTTCAACCCGCCGTTCAGTCAAAATGTAAAAACAGATATTGGACATAAATTCCTCTCATTAGTGAATAAGCACTTTCATCCCAACCATAAATATCGAACTCTTTTCAACAGAAACAACATAAAAGTGAGTTATAGCTGCATGACTAATACGAGAAATACTATCAAACAGCATAACAGCAAGATATTGAATTCAAACAATAACGAAAACAACTCAAACAGCAGCAAAACTAACCAAACGCAATCCTGTGAACAACAATGCAATTGCAGGAAAAAAGATGAATGCCCTCTTGAAGGAAAATGTTTGAAGGAATGCGTTGCGTATAAAGCGACGGTAACAACAGAAGATGACAAAGATCATTCACACATCGGTCAAACAGAAAACAGCTTCAAAACGAGATACCGCAATCACAAAAAGTCTTTCACGAACATCAGATATGAAAACGAAACTGCATTGTCGAAATTGATTTGGATATTGAAGAACAACAACAAAAGTTGTAACATCAAATGGGAAATAATTTGTGAAACATCACCGTATAAATGTGGTACAAGAAAATGTAATCTGTGTCTGATGGAGAAATATCACACTCTAACACAAAACCTAATAATTTAATTAACAAAAAGTGTGAAATTATATCTACATGTAGACATAGAAGAATATATGATCAACTATTCGCTGATCAGTGAAATGTCATTGCCGCATTCCTCTTACCAATTTTGTAATTTGAAAACACCTCCCTATAACTTACTATGTTTATATTGCTTCTTTGTTTCATGTTAACTGCACTATGAAGATCGTATGTAGCGTGAAACTCTAAGTATACTCGGAGTAGTGCAAAACAGCATTTTTTGATTTTATCAAAGCTCTGACACCCATTGAGCACTCTCCGCAACTGTATATTGCATATAAAAACCGTATACATATATATATATATATAACAGGGGTTGTTTAAGGCGATATACGCGCCCGATTTGGGCGGGTATAAAATTCAAATGGGCGGGTAAAATTTCGGATGTCAACTCGGACCACTGTCCATGTTAGTCAATGTTGTTTTTCACATAAGGCGAATTATTCGCATAATTCGAATTTAAAAATTATTAAACCCAACCCTATTTCAGGTGTGGATAATCTATACGAAACCTATTTATGTTCGATTATGCGATTCGCAACCATCGTCAAGTTAACACGTACAAAAACTTTCCTTCACTCACACACATTTAAAAGTAGGAAGTTATCAAAACGGAAATACTATGTAGTCATGTAGTGGACCATGCCACAATAAATTTTACTGGTTGCGAATGAAGAAATACATTCGCAGTGGTGCTTTCTTGTCTCACATAGCTTACTTCATTTATAGAATTTGCATCACTGAAAGTTATGGAGGTGTACAACTGCACAGTACATGTATGTATGCCCCCTATACGTAGTTGACAATAAATTTCGATCGTTAAAGAGAAACTAGGCCTATTCAATTTTTAAGTAATAATTGTAACACAACTTTTCATCATCCATGACTTAACTAAGCAATTTGTAGACTTTTGCAGTGCAAATAACACATTCATCGCTTATCAACGGTTATTTACATTCTTTAACTTCACTTCTCATTGATATGCGGCACTGTTTCGTTGATCATCAATAGGCTCTTGTCGATGAGGAATGACGTTGCAGAATGCAATTTGTCTTTATATAAATTGCAGTTTGCCATATTCACTGTGAGATCATGTAGTGTATTATGCATTTATCATATATGTTTTTACTGCAAGTTCAAGAGACAATTTTCCACTGTTCCTCTCCTTCTTATCCAGCAATTGTTGCTGTGCACATTTTAGTGCATGTACGTCATGTAGGCATATATTGTACCACCACCTCTAATTTGCTGAATATTCAAAAGATGCAACTTTGTTTCCGTTTTCTTTTTACAGCTGGAAAGGAAATTGAAAGAAAGATCTACAAGCCTTGTTTTACTTTGTTTTAGATTGGCGGGTAGAATTTGGAAGTGGGCGGGTAAACGAAACCTTAAAAAAAACCCTGTATATATATATATATATATATATATATATATCAAATGTCAACAGATATAGCCACCACGAGACATGTTTCGGCCTGTTGGGCCTCATCAGTCGTGGGTAGGTTTGAACCAGCGACGTTGGAGCTGGAGGACGTGCAAGCATACCCTCTAACCACAAGGCCACCGGACCATCTGTTGAGAGCGTGAATCAGCCAGGAAGGCACTGCTTTAACGCAGGCACGTGGAAGGTGGACTGCATTCTGCAATCACTTAATTCCGCATCCGAGATTGAGGTGCTTCACGCAGGCGCTACTCATTACATGTCAAGACAAGCAACCTGGCAATTGATAAATTTATCAAATCTCCACGTGCCTACGTTAAAGCAGTGCCTTCCTGGTTCCTGGTAATTCACGCTCTTAACAGATGGTCCGGTGGCCTCTTGGTTAGAGGGTATGATTACACGTCCTCCAGCTCCAACGTCGCTGGTTCAAACCTACTCACGACTGATGAGGCCCAACAGGCCGAAACATGTCTCGTGGTGGTTAATGGTTATATCTGTTGAGATTTGATAACTTTATCAATTGCCAGGTACTTGTCTTAATATTTTGTACATATATTATATATATGTAATATATGTTATATATATATATAAAAAGATGTTTATATATAATATGTTTATATATATAGAAAATCCAATACAACTCAGGAAAAACAAAAGGATCTTGATTCCCGACCGGTTTCACCTCATTTCATGAGGCTAGTCATGGGAATGAAATGTATTTCAAAATTATCGAAATTAGGCATAGATACATAAAATCAACTTCTATTCAGCTTGGGCTGAAGCATAGAAATAAACAATTTTTCTTTATGTTCCCGATCAATCCTTGTGGATGTCGGAGACATTTTGAAAATGGGTGCGGCCTCAAATTTATTACATGGTGAAGTGATATTCGCAGCGCACCTAGATATGTGGCGACTTACATCCAACAACATGTATTGCGGTGTAGACATCTGTTGTCTATGCACAGTAAGTCTATTTCGAAAACAACCTCCAGTTTGACCAATGTAATAATCACTACATTTTTTACAACGGATAACGTATATCACATTGCTGGAGTAGCAGCTGAGGTTAGAATTTATGTTGAAATGCTTAATGTCACCGTTCACGTTGAATTCAATGGTTTTACCCACAATCATCGTTTCACAGCACACTCATCTCGGCTCATCACACCTGCTGACCCCGTAGATAGTTTTGCGATTATTCTTGCAGAGAGATCGAAGAAGAGATTTTGGTTGTTTGAACACCCTCGCTACTTTTTTGTCTTTGAAAGACTCCATCAATTTCAAGTCACCACTTGTAGGAAGAATTACTTCTTTAAATATGTTGGGATTATTTTTGTTATTTGTTGTTATGAAAGGGATCATTTTATCTTCACGCATATGCAGTTTTGCATCATTCAATTTGTTGTCATTGACTTTGTTTTGCTGTGCTTTCAGAAATGCGTTTTCAATAAGAGATTCGGGATAATTCAACTTCATTAGTCTACTTTTCAATTCTGATAATCTTAGTTTCCTTTTGTATTCCTGAGAAACAATCTTGACGATCCTGTCGGCCAAAGTATATGGAACATTATTTAGGGTATGTCTTGGGTGAGCTGAATTATATGGCACATATTTAAAGCTATCAGTTGGTTTGTAAAAAATATCTGTCTCTACTTTGTTCCTATCCCTATAGACTAGAACATCCAAGAAATTAAGTGCCAAGTCATTGGATTCCATAGTAAACTTTATACTATCATTTAGATTATTTATCATATTGAAGAAGTCATTAACATCCCCAAATCGACTTTCCCAAATAATCCATCTTCTCAAGTCATCTTCTAAGAAAACATTTCGTTGAAATACTCCTTTACCGATTATTTCCTGTTCTATATATTGCATTTTTGAATTTATGAACGTGTAGCATGAGTTTCAAACCCATCGGGACCCGGTAAAAGACGATTTTACCAACCCTGCAGGCGAAATCAGGTGAGTGAAATCGTTGGTACAAGAGAAGGCTTAATTATGAGTGCTTGTGTGCGTGTGATATGATCATGTGAATTGATTTTGATGATTTATCGTTAAAATTATGGGCCTGTCATATGTACGATTGCATGAACTGCTACAATGCGGGTGCATGGTCTCGAGAATAATCTTCGGATCAGATTGGGTCGCGCCAGTTCTGAAATTTTCTTCTCGGGTTCGGGTAAAATTTCGGAACCAACCATGACATCGGGCTCGGGTTGTCTTTTAATTTGAGGCCGTCTTCAAAATCCATGAAATACGACCCGACATTCATCTACAGTCTATCGTCCATTCATGGCCAGAGAACGATTGCTCCTGGTGTCGCATTCCTTTGTTCGAAAAGTGGTTAGAGTAGTCATGATTATGACGCTCGACGGGCAAAAAGTTGCAATCAAAAGGCGATCATGCAAAAAGATCAGTTACAAAAATTAAGAAATAAGGAGCACCATTGCTTCCTAAAATGGATATCGCAGTAAGTCAATAGATTACATCTACGGTGCCTTTTTATCATGATATCACATTTGATACGATAAGAATCGATCTTATCAGCAAAAATCGTTTTTCCATCATGTAATGAATTATGAAACTGAATGCATTATATCCGTATCTTGGATGTTTTGCGCTAGCATCAGTACCGGTACCACATAATTAACTCTGAATAAGGAACAAATTTCAGATAAAAAAAGCACAAAAGTGAGAATGATTCCAGAACCTCCAGAGACAGGTTGACCGGTTTTGGGCTTATGGCTTATTAGCCCCAAATCTCTGCAGCGAACGAAACTTTGAAGGAACAGTGCAATTATTAGCTTGTCAAGAAGCTTCAATTTTAGTACTGTTGAGATAGTATTTCATAGCAAATTTTTAAATTTTTGATCTCTACTTTTCGGATAACAGCATCAGATTATTGCAAAAAAGCAGATAGTGAGACTCCGGCATCAAGTAGGAGATTTTGGCTTTATTGCATTGAATATTTCAATGACTTTTTCATATCTTGCATTTATAGGTCATTACTGTAGACCAACGATGGTGTGATAGTGATTGAAATATCAAAAATCTGCTGTATCAGCAGTTTCAGAATACAGAAAATTACCACTCAGTGCGCGATTGATAGCATAGACATCGTCGTCCAAGTTATTATAGTTCGATAGAAGTGACATCATTGGGTTAACACTACAAAGACCGGAATGCACTTTAACTGCCTTCCGAAGTCATTTTACCCACTTTCTTTGACAATGACAATTTCGATTTTCTTATTTCATGCATAATCTTGTCTTTTAGATAATTGGAGACAGGAAAATGTCCTGTACAAAATGCGTTCCACCTCTTATTAATATGTCGTTTATATTCGGGGTTGACTCACGGCTTGTCACTCGGGATACACCTTACGAAGGATACGGGAATGAAGAGCCGAGCGATAATGTGCTGTGAGATATGCCGCACTTCTCATCTAAGGAACTGCTCATCATCAAGAAGTCCTACCTAATTTGTTGAACATGCGCTATAAAATTATCCATAGTCTATTCGCAGAACAATATATACTTTGAGAACAATTTGTGCGGTATTCTCACGTTGGAACTTCGGAGTTGCAAGTAATGGTAGATGTGGCACTTTTTATCTGTCGAATAGTGAAAATGCTGAAGTTTCATACATGTTGATGAATTTACAGAAACAAAAATGTAATCAAGCTCTGAGGATCCACAAGTCGGCTTACTAAAAATATGCATAGAAAATTAACTTCTTAAATATCAAAGCGACCGTAATCACCACACAGGATAATGTCAAAGTCATGGTGATCATTGAGAATCATATCGAGAGAATTTGCTATAAAATTATTGATTACATGACGAGCAAAACTTGAACGTGTTGGCGGAATATATAATATCATAAAAATTATATTATACCGCTGGAGTATCAGATATTAGGATGTCGTGACACATATACAGGGTTCCCAGCGCAGTTACTGAAGAATAATAACGGAAAAAACGGAAAAATAAAGGAATACGTTAAGTTTGCTGCACAGCGTCATTCATGTATTTTCCACCAGTTGACGCTTTACGCTCATTATTTGAATATATGAAGCCATCCATGGTTGAAAATCTTGTTAATATTTCTTGTCTAATCCCATTGATTCACTTCATCAAATCACATTGTATTTCGTGTATCAAACAAATTGTACATAGAGTATCTAACGAAAGGGTTATGATCTGCAGTTAGCACATGAAATTAGAACACAAGTGAGACGCTACAAATCAACTGTCAACATGAAGGAAGAAAGTACTCCTCAACAGTTCGCGCAGACTTTCATAAAAATGATACCATTTGCCTTTGCATCACTCCTCCTCCGTATTATTAGCCTCCGTCAATCTGAGGAAGTGGAGAAACTGAGTGTAATAACAAAGTAGCATAATGAATAAAGATATAGATATGTATGTATATCAGAAGTTAGAATCTACTGAAAGGCCATCTTTGAGAACCAAGGGTGCGTATATGGAGTCTGTGTGCGGCAAGCTATGCTTTATAAGTTGCAAGTCATGGCCGTTGCTTTCATCCGATGAGAAGACTTGAGCGTGAGGAGATGCGAATGCCAAGGTGAATGTGTGGTGTCAGACTATCGGACAGGAAATCGAATGACAGCATCAGAAAAGCAATGGATCTTGAGAACATCACAGACGTCACGAGAAGGCAAAGACTTCGTCGGTTTGGCCACGTGGTAAGAAGGGATGAGACAGAGTGGATCAGAAAAGTTATGTGGATGGAAGTAGATGGTAAGACAGGAGCAGGAAGACAAAAGAAGACCTGGGAACAAGTGGAGATGACCTCAAACGTGTTGGATCCCAGGAAGCGGACGCCCTTGATACACCGAAATGGAAGTCCAAACTCAAGCAGCTAACGTCTAACCCAGAATCTTCTGGAAGAAAAGGACACAAAAAGGGATGAGTGAGTGAGAGTGAGTGAAGTCATTGTCATTTTGATTTACACCATCCAATTCCACTTTTGAGTTCCTTCTTTCTTTTCAAACTCGTGTGAATCAATTCCTGCCCATGCATGATCTTCTCTTTTTATATATCTACTGTCGACAGCAGTCTCCCGTCAAGAGTTTCCTTCTTCTGTCTGAAGATCAGCAACTTCGATTCCATTTAATATTTCTTTCCTTTCTTTTTCCAAGCTTTGTCGTTCGATAGAAGATGTTTGCTGATCTCGTCGAAATTCACCGCTCGCTTTTTGCATGTGCTCTACCGTTCTTCTCAACTTTGAGCAGCTCACTCGTAATCGGCACTTTGATAGCGCCACCTATACGATTGATTTGAAAAAGATTTTAAGTTCATTTACAGATTAATTCACATTAATGCGACAAAAATGAAGAATAGAATATTTGAATTGTTGAATACATAATCTAGAGCTAGACTTACATTTCTTATTTCACTTAGCGGCAAGACGAAGTGTGTACCAAGTTACATACTGACACATGGTGGTGCGAAGAAGTAGACGCAGCAGTGGAAGAAAAGAGAATGCGATTCGCCATATGGAAGAGAACTCAAGACGAAAAGTGATTAAAGAAGAATATGCAAAGGCAAAGGAGAATGCCCGCAAGATCATTTGGCAATCTCAAGAGAGGAGAAGGAAAGAATTGGCGCAATTATTAACAAATGAAGAGGGCAGGAGATGCTCAGGTGCGACACTGTTACTCGTTTCTGATACTTGGGAGACATGTTGGATTCCGGTAGTGGAACGGAGGCAGCTGTGACTGCGCGAATTGAGTGGCTGGGGGGGGGGTGAAATTCCGAGAGATATCGCCTACCCTGACCAGTTGTTCTACTCCATACTGGATGAAGGGCAAGATTTACGACTCATGCGTCAGAGCCTGTACGGAAGAGAGACATGGGTTCTGACAGCTGTAGAAAAGAGGAAAATGGAGGTAGCAGACAGAAGGATGATCAGATGAATGTGTGGAGTGTCTCTCGAAGATAGAGTGGCCAGCGAAGACCTTCTGGCGTGCCTGAGCCTGCTGTCGGTCGATGGGGACATGAGGGTGCGCAGATTGCGATGATACGGCGGAAAGATAGCAGCGATTGGGTGAAGAAAATATGGAAAATGAAGATCAGCGAACCAACAAGAGACCACCCAAAAAAGACACTGGGAAGAAGCAGTGTCCGCAGACTGTCGGCAATTGGGCCTCAAAGAAGCCGAAACCCTCGATCTGAACACTTGGAGGCATTCCATGAAGAATCATCGTCCAACCCAACGGAGATGGAGTAAAGGACGTTAAACGGATAAAGCAAAAAGTGAGGCTACCTAGGTTCACATTCTTCATGAATTGCAATGAGCAATGAGCATCTACTAAATAGTGCCATCGTGAGTACTTACAATTGAAAAATGTTCGATTATGTTCAGTAATTGAACCTCATAGCTTCAAAAAAATTTCGAAACAATTAATTTCACCATTCATGTGAGCATGTTATGATAATATTATGCAGACAGGCACCAAACAAAGGTTTAGGCTGATCGCCAATCTATTGAACGTCGCTGAACTTCGTAGAATAACGATCGATGATATCCTACCGAAGTTGGAAGTAAATATTTCTATCATGTGTGAACAAATTCTTCTTATGCAATGATTCAACCAATGCGGAGTGGACTTTGACTTCTTCGACTGACCAGCGCCACATACCCTGTAGAATATCTTTCAACTGTCACTTACAAAACACAAATGCAACATGATGCATCTGCATGTGCAATAGTTTTTATTGTGGCAATCCTTCACTTGACCAAACGAACTTTGACCGCTGTGACCAATAAAAGAACTTCCGTAAAATGTTCTCTCAGACAACTAAGCACGCCTGACACTCCGAAAATCCATTTTTGTAATTAAGTACTGACTTATGCAAAGGTATACAGGTGTACCGAATATGATTGTACTGCGTGTTTGACATGACCGAAATTGATTTTAGATCTGAAATTCAAAGGACAGTATAATACTTAAAAAATAAGCATGGAAAATAAATTTCATCAAGATATCACCATTTTTGAAGAAGTTACAGTGCTTCAAAAAACATGGCGTCTACACAGGTAGACAGGTGTGCCGATGAGAGTTAAGATGTAGCGAAGGACTTGATACAGTAATACTGCCATAGACCTATTGTTCACTAAATGTGGATGCATCTGTAAAATGCACTTTTGTACTAAATGATGGATTATATGAACATAAAAAACAGAAGTACCACAAATATTTGGTCCATGAAAGTACGAGCACAATATTTTAACGGTGTGTTCAGAAATGATAAAAAGCTAAAAAGTAGGATTACATTGAGTTTTGCACCCTTAAACGGATTTGAAGAATTCAGAAGAAATTTGTGCATTCAAAGCTTGTCCTTCTTTTGCTGAATTGATTTCCATGTTTCTACAAACAGCCCAGATTGTGATGATATGATGCAGGAGCAGCAAAAATAGAAAAGATTTTTCGATTTCATCAGAAACATCCCATACGTATAAACGCATACGTTAATATTCCCTTTGTAGAACCTCCTCAAAATCATATTATATTCACACTTAAAGCGAGAGATTAAGATCATCATCGTACTTAAGCGCATTTCACTTTAATCTACTTATTTGAATGTTACTATGAAAGTTCCAGGAATATGGTAACAAGATTCAGTAGAAATAAACGAGAAATTCACGAGAAATAAAGGACAATTTTCAAAAAAGCGTAAAACAACGGAAATAACGGAACTCTGGGAACCATGCATATATGAGCTTTGAAGAATAGCAATAAAATCATTCTTGAAAACATGTGTTACACTGAACTTTTTGGACAATTTTTCCCATCTCTTGTCACAACGTCTTCATGGTGGGCAAGTCTCAAGCGAAATTCAGTTCTGTATTTATTTAGTTCTTCGTTGATTGTCGGTGAGGTCTGCCTTGATAAAAACCGAATAAAATATATTGTTCCATAAGTCTCTTGAATCACGATTGCAGTCTCCTATTGCAATGTAATGGCAGTTAACGGGAGGCGCATTTTGAAATGTAAGGTTTTCAATAATGAAAATGGAAGTTTGCTCCCTCTGTTTTTATGCCTCAAAATAAAGATTAAAATTTTTTTAAATAATAAAAAATAAAATTTTTAATTTTTATTTTGAGGCATAAAAACAGAGGGAGCAAACTTCCATTTTCATTATTGAAAACCTTACATTCCTATTGCAATCTCCGATTGAACTCTCTGATTGCAGTCATGCATCATTCATTCTCCCACAGAACCACCTGTCACTGTTGCATCCCAGAAACTGTCAAAACAGTAATGAATGTGATTAGGCCTATATTATCTATAAGGGCTGCTCTATCCAGTGATACGAAAAACATAGGTCGTGTGATAACCTAAAAATCTCAAGGGATTTACAAGCATATATTAAAATGCAATTTCTAACAGATGCATCAAGTTACACATCATGCTTGAATATTTAAGCCAGGTCATAGTGTAACAGGGTTGCTTATTTGTTTATATGTAGTAAATTTATAACTAGTATATAACGTAAATATTTTAATTATAGGTGTTGGTACCTTTACTATTGATGTGAAGAACTAAATTGTATATAGGTATTGCTCACAAATCTGGGAGCATTGGCGCAATTTTCTGGTGAAGGGTTGCAAAGTTATATCACATTCAAGTAATAATTGAGGATTTCACGGACATGTATATATTGTACATAATTGTAAGGTGTTGGTGGCTTCCGATTTATGGGGTTTTGGGTGGTTTCTGGGTAAAAGTATAGGCAAACATAAGATAAACATGAATTAAGTATTCCTGGTGTTAGAATGTACCATTTTATTATAAATGCAATGAGTAAAGCTCACGGCGGCTAGCGTGCGCGGTCAACCAAAACGTTGCTCTCTTAAAATTATACGGCTGATGGTAAGTCGCTGCTCTCAACTGAACCAAGAAGTTTTAGGCAAGTGGCGTAGGTTTATGAAATAGGTTTATGATATTTCCTTTGCGGCTAATTAATTAATCGTAAGCAGCATTATAACTTTGCCGTCGCATCTGCGGGTTACAGTATATGTAAGAAGTTAGCAAGACATAATTTCAGCTGAATTAGGAGGTTGGGGTTTTATGATACTTCTGTTTCAGCTTATTAACTGCTACCCACAACCGTTATAACGTACCTGGGTAATACCCACAGATTCATTCGAGTTAGGGTATTACCTATAATACCTAGTAACTGGTAGGGCAGGGTTAATAACTAACCAGGCGCATCTTCGAGTGAAGTTCGCGTGGCTGCTCCGGTGCTCGTCCACATCATAAAGGATTCGACGTGGTGAACTTGGAGTAACCGGATCGTGATACGGAGACTGGTAGGTTTCTTACTGTAGTAATCAATTGGGTTAAGGGTCTCTCATAGCTCGGTCTGTTAGGTTTGGTGGCAGCGGTTAAAACCCACACCAAATTGAGAAATGGCTTTTAGTGCAAGTGTTGACTTATTTGAAACTGGCGACAGTGGTTTCCTATTTTCGAATACACAAACTGACGCTGTCCGTGGTTTCCCACTGTTGGATAATGAAGTTCCAACCCAGTCCATGCCCCCTCTTGCGCCACGTAGTTCAAATGTTGATTGCATTTATAAAAAAATAGGCAAGGTTGAACAAGGGATTGGGAATTGACCAGTCGTTTAGAGCACTTGATGGAAAATCAGAAAAGCACCAAGAAAGAGAAAATTCCAGATGATTTGTCTCAGCTGCAAAAGTTTAACGGTCAAATCGACTTTCAGAGATGGGTTAAGTCATTTGAATTTCTCTCGGCTGACCTTTCTGACGAGAAGAAATTACGCGTTTTGGTTGTAAAAACCGTGGGTAAGGCCAATTAGATTGTTATAGATAAGGCAGGGACACACACATATCGTGAGATTATCGCGGATTTGAGCAATCGATTTTCACTCTTTAGGACTGCCGTGGAAGCGGAGACAGCTTATGATTCTAGAACACGTCGTTCAGCTGAGTCGGTTAGGGATTTTGCAGATGATTTATTAAGAATTGGAGCCCAGGCATTTCCTAGAATGACTGAAGCGGAACTACGCGAAAATATTATGCATACCATGATGGTGCGCGAAGCTAATCGGGACGTGAAACTTTCAATGAGTCGATTTCCACCATCATCGTTGAGTAATTACTTGGATATTGTCGAGGGATTTGAAAGAATCTATAAACCCGGTACTACCACCGGTGGTACTGTTTCTCCTGTCCGACCAGTTATAACTGCTGTTGCGTCTAGTAATTCAGGCATTCGTTGTTTTAAATGTCAAGAATTCGGTCATATCGCTCGGGGTTGTCCGAAGTCTGTCAACGTCTTCCAACGGACCATGTCATGGCCGTCTCAGACTCCACGTCTAACTATGAACAGGCCGACAAATTCAACGTTTTTTCAGCAACCGTTCTATCGGTCACAAGCGGGTTTAATTAATGCGCCATCCAACGTTCAGCCTACATTTCCGCAAGTAAGACCAATTTTGGGTCCTGACACAACGGTATCTCGGTCAACACTCCCAAGGGAATCGAGGTTGCCTGTTGTCGAGCAACCCACCAGTTATGGAAACACGGCTCAAAAATTGACTGGGTTTCCGGGACAAAATACTATATACTATATACTATATACTATATACTATATACTATATACTGGGGTTGCCGATGCATCGGCATCAGGCTGCCAGCCACAGCAAAATAGGCCCACTGGTGCTTTGCAGCCTACTTTAACTGCTCGGCAGGGTCCATGTTATAATTGTGGACAGTATGGACACTTAGCTAGTAATTGTCCTCAGGGAAACGAGCAGCGGCGATAGATACGTCCCGGCCTCTCGCCGGCCCTCGTTTGAAACGGGACTCAGCAAATATAGCAGAAATTCTTGTTGGTGACCAGATAGTTAAAGCTCTGGTTGATACCGGGGCAGATGTGTCGGTATGTAATAGTATATTAGTGCATGATCAGCATATTATCCCGATTCCTAATGTGTCCTGTATTCAAACTGCAAATGGCGAAAAACTTCATATTTTGGGAACTACTGTCATTTATTTTCAGATAGGAATTTGCACAGTATATCACACTTTTTTTGTTTCTGCCAATCTATCCACTAACTTGGTTTTAGGAATGGATTTCCTAGGTGATTATGACGGTGACGTGGACGTGGGCACTAAAACCTTGCATTTACCTCGATTGGGTGTTCAAGTACCTCTTCGCAAACGTCGTACTACGAACACTGTGCTTTTTAAAATCGCTATCAATAATACAGTTGTTCTTCAGCCGCACTCAGAACAGCTGCTTTCAGCAAGAGTTTTGATGAAAGGAAAGGGTCCAGAACCGTCATGCCCAGTTCAGAGACGGACGATCTTGGCTTGTTTGTTCTGCCAACAGTGTCGACCGTTAAGAAAAAGGAAGTCACCATATCTGTTTGCAACAACTCTTTGCAGCATGTTACTCCAAAGAAAAATACAGCAGTAGCCAATTTCGAATTGATTTCCGCAATGTATGATAGCGTAGATTATATTCAAGACGTTTTTCCAAGTGATGTTGCAGCTCAAGTAAATCATGTGACTCTTGAGTCGCAATCAGAGGAGCAGTCTTCCGAATTAACTGCTGCTCGAGAACGTCAAGAATTGGATAGCATACTTAAATCGTATGCTAATGTGTTTATGGCAGAAGGAAAGCCATTAGGTAGGGCAGTGAACGCTCAGCATTTTATGAATACTGGAGATCACCCTCCTATTCGTCAACCTTGTCGACGGGTTCCACCCTCTCAGAAGTTAGAAGTTAGCCGCCAAATACAGGAAATAAAGAACATTGTTCGATTTTGGGAATTTCTTGTTGTGGAAGATGGTCTCTAATATCGGTTAGATGGCGATAAGAAAAAAATAATTCCACCAAAAGACGAGCGAATGGCTATTATCAACCAATGTCACTCAGGGATGGGCAATTCTCAATTGGGTCGTGATAAAACTTACCACAAACTGCGAGCAAGGTTCTGGTGGCCAGACATGAGACATGATACCACGACGTGTTTGAACAGATGTGAGGTATGCGTTACCTTTAAGGGGCCTATTCCAAAACTGCGACATCCAATGATGCCAATCGTAGTCGGAAGACCAATGGAATGTGTTGAAGTTGATCTCATAGGTCCACTGCGTAAGACTAAGAGAGGCAATCGTTACGTCTTGACTATGGTTGACTTATTTTCCAAATGGGCTGAGGCAATCCCCCTTCCTAACAAGGAAACGTCTACGGTAGCTGGGGCATTCCTTAGAGAATGGGTCTGCCGTCATGGAGTCCCTGATAGAATTCATTCTGATAAGGGGACAGAATTTGAATCAAACATTTTTCGAGAGTTGTGTAATCTTTTGGGTTCCATGAAGTCACGTACCACTGCATATCATCCTCAAGGGAACGGAGGCGTTGAGCGTTTCAATCGAACGTTGAAGCAATTAATGTTGTCCCATGCGGATGTAGAGAGAGAGGAATGGGATCTGACACTGTCCTACTGCCTTTGGGCTTATAGGTCCAGTACACACAGCACAACAAGGTTCTCTCCTGCGGCCGTCACTTATGGGCGAGAAATGAGAATGCCCGTCGATTTCGAACTGGATCTAGACACTGTTGTCGAACAAGAAACCTCCGACTATACCTATGAACTGCAAGAGCAGCTTGTGCGGACGTGGGAAACGGTGAAAAAATGTGCGGTAGTGGAGCAGGAACGGCAAAAGGAAAGCTATGACAGAAAGACTACAAGTACTTGCAAATTCATGCAAACTTCAAAAGTCATTGCAAACTTCATATGTCACTGAACATGTGAGTCGTGTCCTTGACAGACAAGGTGAGACGAGATCAGTTGCCTTGGATATTTCCAAGGTATTCGATAAAGTCTGGCATCAGGGACTCCTTATGAAGCTCAAGTCCTATGGAGTTGCTAATCAACTCCACAAACTTCTTGCTTCTTTTCTTAGTGACCGGCAGATATCTGTCGTCTTAGATGGCCAAAAGTCTTCCACCAAGTTTGTCAATGCAGGAGTTCCTCAAGGGTCAATTTTGGGACCCACTCTTTTTCTGCTGTACATCAACGACCTCCCAGACTGCCTAGTGAGTAAATTGGTGATGTATGCAGATGACACAACACTCTTCAATTCCAATGAGCGACTCGCTAAGAACACTCAGCAACGTCAGCAGTTATGCGACGTTCTTAATGAAGACTTACGCAGGGTCTCAGAATGGGGCGCCAATTGGCTTGTTTCCTTCAATCCTTCAAAAACTCAGAGTATTCTGCACTCACGACTTAAAGGAGATGATGATCATAGCATTAAGATGTCAGATAATAGGATCAGAGAACAAGATTCCATCTCCTTCCTTGGATTGGCGGTTACGAAGGACTCGTCATGGAAACCGTACATCCAATCCATTAGCAAGCAGGCAGCTCAACGCATTGGTAGACTCTATCGTGCCAGCAGCTATCTTCCACCACAGACTGTCTGCTATCTTTACAAGTCCACTATTCGTCCTTTGATGGAGTATTGTTGTCATCTGTGGGCAGGCGCCCCACAAACGCATCTTAACCTCCTTGAACGGGTTGAGAAACGTGTCAAGAATCTCATGGGTGAAAAACTTGCTAGCAAGTTGCAGCCGCTCTCCGTCAGACGGGATGTTGCTTCACTCAGTCTCTTCTACAGGTACTATTTCGGTAGAAGCAGCTCTGCAGTAAATGAGTGCGTACCCAAACCTAAGATCTTCTCCAGAAGCACACGCAGAGCTAATGCACTCACATGCTATAATGTGAGCTTAGAACGCGCACGTACTGTGAGTCGCTCGAAAAGCTTTTTTGTTCGCACGGCACAGCTTTGGAATCAGCTTCCCCAGACCACTTTCCCTGACCAATACAATCTTGATACTTTCAAGAGGCGTGCGAACATGTTTCTGATGGGGACAGTTTAATCAGATTAGAAGATCTGTTTTTTTTTTGTTTTTTATTCATTTAAAATAATACAATTTTTACTTTTAATTGAGTAACCCCTAGCTTCGTTCATGGCTCATAGCTGTGCTAGGGGTGAAAATTCAGTAAAAAAAAAAAATTCCCGGTGGGTGACTTGGTAATGTATTTCAAAACTGCTGTCCCAAGGGACAAACAAAAGAACTTTTTCAGACCTTGGGTAGGTCCCTGGATCGTGGAAAGACGATTCTCAGATAGTACCTACCAGATCAGAGATATTGGCGGCAGGAAAACTTTAGTTACTCATGTTGATAGGTTAAAGAAATTCCCATGTTCACCTCCTATCTCCCAGCAACAGGTTGGGGAGGTGGAAAGAGGAGAATTACCTACAGGATTGTCTGCAGATATCGAAGTAGAAAGCAATGCGACAGATGAGACGGCAGAGATGATTTGCGATTCGGAATTGGAAGGGGACATAGAAAGTAATGTAACAGAAGACACTGTAGAAATGATACAAGACTCTGATCCTGATGCGGGAATTAACAGTACCAGTAGTGACACTGTCGAAATGATGGACGATGACATGTGTGAAATCGAGATCAATCATATTTCTTTACAGATGGCAACTGCTGCTGTACCAGAAGATGGTAAGACTACCAGAGACCAAGTTATATCATTTTTGTTAACAGGACGGGCTTTGCCCGAATGTCCTGCCGGCTGGAACCGTAGAATGAAAGACAGATGTCTTTCCCGAGCAGTCGTCCAGGCGGCTCTCATAGCGCTGACTGAACAGCAGTCAGCCCTGCAGGACAGGGTGCGCGAAATATGCTCCAGCTGGTCAGTTCCTCACCACCAGTTCATGAAATGCGCCATGCGTATGGGGGATTTGCCGGAGGATACCAGTGATCTCCATCCCAATCGACGGCGGCATGTCCGCAAGTTAAAAGGGCAACAAAGGGCCCTGCGCTCGGGGAGGGACTCTGACTCTCGGGTGGGGCAGCTGGACGACGCCGTCCTGGTCGTCAGCGCAGAGGAGTCGCGTGGGGTTATCGACTCGTTGGCTCGGGAGGACCTCCCAGTAGTGATAGGGAATCCAATTCCCACAGTCGCTAGGGGGGTTCGACTAGGTCCGGTTGGTGCTCCGCGTGATGACGACGTGCGACTGCCAATCATCATAGAGGATCCTCCTCAGCTGGTTGGGCAGGCTGAACCCCTCGGAGCCGGTCTACCTATAGCCGCTGAAGAGGATCGTCCTGATATGATGGTTCGAGGCGATCCGGGGGGCGAAGTTGAGCGCCCAGCTCCTGAGGGTTTGGAAATGCCCGAACCACTGCTGCCATCACGCCCAACCGTTTGGCGAGGTGACTCGCATATTCATTTGTTCGACAGCTGTCGCGCTGCTGGCCTTGCGGGGCATTTGGATGACATGGTGGACGCCATCAACGCCATGTCATGTATAGTAGATATACGTGACAAAGTTTCTGTTTGGGACGAGTCGGACTTCCAGGATGATTTCCCTAATGTCCGCATCGTCATGGCTTTCGGGTTGCACCCACGTCATGCTGGAGATTGGTCTCCATCTTTGGAGGCAAGGCTCCGTAGACGTGTGAACTCCAGCCTAAACGTCAGGGCGATCGGAGAGACGGGAATTGATCTGAAGTGGAACGTCCCAATGGAGGCCCAACGTCGGTGTCTGGCTGACCAGGCACAGCTCGCTTACGAGCTTTCACTTCCTCTCATCCTTCACTGAAGAGAGAGGGAGTGGGGGGAAGTAGCTGCCCACAACATCTTTGCAGAGGAGCTGCTGCGGAATGTCAGCGCCGCTCAGACCATCGTCCTCCATTGCACGTATGTTGACCGCCAAATAGTGAGCTCACTGGCGGATCTTTTTCGAAATCTGCATTTCAGTATTGCTCCGATTCTTGTAAACGGAATGGGTCACCGAGACTGTGCCAAGAGACAAACCGTTCGGGCCATTCCGCTGGAAAGGATGCTGGTGGAGACCGATGCCCCACATCTGGCACGAGTTCCTACGGCCACCGATCCAGTTATAACTAAAATCGCCATGCGTAGAGACATCAACGAAGAGCATCTCCGCAACATTTTAGAAGCCAATTTCAATTGAGTATTCCGACCGTAGAATCGAGGACGATTCTGTTTGCAAGGAGGGGAGTAAGGTCATAGTGTAACAGGGTTGCTTATTTGTTTATATGTAGTAAATTTATAACTAGTATATAACGTAAATATTTTAATTATAGGTGTTGGTACCTTTACTATTGATGTGAAGAACTAAATTGTATATAGGTATTGCTCACAAATCTGGGAGCATTGGCGCAATTTTCTGGTGAAGGGTTGCAAAGTTATATCACATTCAAGTAATAATTGAGGATTTCACGGACATGTATATATTGTACATAATTGTAAGGTGTTGGTGGCTTCCGATTTATGGGGTTTTGGGTGGTTTCTGGGTAAAAGTATAGGCAAACATAAGATAAACATGAATTAAGTATTCCTGGTGTTAGAATGTACCATTTTATTATAAATGCAATGAGTAAAGCTCACGGCGGCTAGCGTGCGCGGTCAACCAAAACGTTGCTCTCTTAAAATTATACGGCTGATGGTAAGTCGCTGCTCTCAACTGAACCAAGAAGTTTTAGGCAAGTGGCGTAGGTTTATGAAATAGGTTTATGATATTTCCTTTGCGGCTAATTAATTAATCGTAAGCAGCATTATAACTTTTCCGTCGCATCTGCGGGTTACAGTATATGTAAGAAGTTAGCAAGACACAATTTCAGCTGAATTAGGAGGTTGGGGTTTTATGATACTTCTGCTTCAGCTCATTAACTGCTACCCACAACCGTTATAACGTACCTGGTTAATACCCACAGATTCATTCGAGTTAGGGTATTACCTATAATACCTAGTAACTGGTAGGGCAGGGTTAATAACTAACCAGGCGCATCTTCGAGTGAAGTTCGCGTGGCTGCTCCGGTGCTCGTCCACATCATAAAGGATTCGACGTGGTGAACTTGGAGTAACCGGATCGTGATACGGAGACTGGTAGGTTTCTTACTGTAGTAATCAATTGGGTTAAGGGTCTCTCATAGCTCGGTCTGTTACAATAGCGTCGAACATGCGACCACTGGAGAGCCCTAAAAGAAGTGAAAACATGAACAAGAAAAGCCTTCTTGACATAACTTTAAGTGATTCGTGCAATTTCAACCGACATCATGCAAATGCTTCAAATCCTCTCCATGGTGTGGAATATCATTGCATGCAAAAAGAAATTATCCTAGGATGGAATTGACCGAGTTCTAAATTAATCGATATCTAGGATTTGCGGACTTGCAATACATTGAACCATCCATGCTACACCTTGTTCAAGAAAAAACTAAAATTTCCACAAAAAATCAAACTAAAGCAAAATTGAAGAGTACTATGTATACAAAGATGATTCATGATTCAACGATTTTTTCAACCAATGAAGGACAGTACAATCAGCTGAAATTATTTAAATTTGGCGCAAGCTATATACTTATTTAAATTGTCATGAATCAACTATTGCCAAATATCTTTCACATAAATCCTTTCCATGATCTTTCTACAGTACAATCGCGCCATCGAGTGCGACCATCGTTGTAGCATGGTCAACGTTGCAGTGAGATGTCCTCTCATGAGAATCATGGATATCAGATATCAACTACCCAATGCATGGCAGCAACAGAACAGCAACATGAAGGAATTTGTGCACAAATTATACATGTACAAAAATCCAATGTCTGACAGAATTGTGGAGCGTACATAATTTCTCCCCTCGTTGCTTTCAAGTGAAATCTTGAAATAGAGCTGAGGGAGTTGAATTTAGGAGACCATGGTAGGAGCACTTGCTGCTTGTTAGGTGTTCACACAGACATCGAACATTAATCATTAAGGTCGTTAGGTTGTTGTTGTTCGATGTCTATGGGTGTTCACATGGGCATTGAATCAGATATTAGCACTAAGGCACCTAATTGCTGATGCTTGCTGCTAACATCACATGGCGAGCACAACTGCATTGTATTGAACATGACACTGAATCGAATAGTCAATGGAATTAGAGGTTCTGCTTAATGGATGAGGCACACTTAACGGAATAGTAGTCGGATGCTCAATGCGCTTCTGTGTTGACCTCAAGAAGTGAAACTTAATATGCATCAATGTGAAAAGTATGTATATTCTACACATTAAGTACAGAGATTTAAATCAAGATCAGCCGGTAAAAGTTATGTCGTTGAAAATAAAATCGGAATGAATATCACTAGAAAGTTTCGCACGTCGAAGTTGACTTCATTGGTAGCATTCATAGAAAGTCAAGCTTAAGATTATTTTCAAAGTTGAAGACATTAAGTGAAAATTGTATACTTGACTTGGCTTGCTATCTTAAACAGCAAAGCGGATTTTCAGTGTCATCAAATTATGGAATCATTCAACGGAGGGCCTGCTGCACTGGAAAGGCCGCACATTTTAGGTCTCCCAGCGAATAAACCCGCTAAGATGTCACTATTCTATTCCATATCCATTCTCCTTCATGATTCTCTGCCATTCCATTTCACAAACTTCAATTCAGTGACTCCAATTTACAAGAATGCATTCAGGAGAATGCATCAAACCCCTTTTTGTTTTGCTTCTCACTTTGTATTGCTTCGTCTCCTCAATTTAATTGAGAAATTTAGTAACTTTTTTGATAAGTGAAGTTGTAGCCGGCCGAGCTAATTTAGATGGGTATGACGCGCCCACTGTAAGTGATCCGTTATAAACCTACCGATATCTGCCGCTGACATCCTTGAAAGTCCCTCTTTGGATTCTGCAGGTGCTTCTTTGTAATCTACTTGCGCCCATTTGGCTTCCATGCCCGTCTTTAGCTTTCATCGCAGTCCCTTGGATTCCACTGGCTGCCCTTCGACTCCGATGGCCCCCGCTTCGCTTTCTCCGAGCACCTTTGGCTTCGCCTTCACCGGCGCCCCCTTCGCTTTCACAGCGCCGCCATGGCTTCCATGTCCCTCTTTATTTTTCGTCGCAGTCCCTTGCATTCCACTGGCTGCCCTTCAACTTCGATGGCGTCCCCTTCGCTTTCACAGCGCCCCCATGGCTTCTAATGGCGCCTCCTTTATCTTGCACCGACGCTGCCTTTGCGCACATCGACGCCTCCTTGGCTTCTACTGGCACCCCTTCATTTTCACCGGCGCTCTCTTGGCTTCTAATGGTGCTCACTTTTGTCAGTGCCCCTCGGTTTTTCCAGGCGCCCATTTGGCTTCCATGTCCCTCTTTATCGTTCACTGATGTCACTTGTAGCATTTTCCACCACTGCGCGGATGAGGGGTTTGAGCGTGCGCGGAACCGGCGCAGATGAACCTGAACCTGCGCGGATGATGGTCTCAGAAAAATATTCTTTTATTTGTGGTTAAGAGGAGATATGCTTTTTGAAGTATCGGTTGTTTTTGTAGTAGCAGTCATTTTACTAATCCCCATATAGTAAAACAATACTAATACAAAGTAATTGTATTTCTTTGGTTAGAGCAACTCCAAAGCACTCAGTTCAGCAAAAACTCAATTTTGCGAAAATGTTTATTTTATGTTATGTTTGCTTTAGATAATTTTTTCGTTGTACCTTTAAAAGGCAGTAAGATCAATTTTACCGGCTCAGCCGTTGTAATAGCCACTGCCTTTAAAGGGTTGCTTAATCATGTGGCAGGTTGATATGAGAAATCGGCAATTTGTTTATGTTCAGAAACCAATGTTCTATTGGCTGACAGGCATTTGTTTTATAAGTCGTGAAAAAGTTTCTAGTTGTTTAACTCGTAAATAAACAATCTATATTCAGATTTAGTTCTTGCGATGTTGATTATATCTACATTTATTGTTCTCTAACATTGAAATGTAAGATCGTTTTTTTAAATTTAATCGTAATTAATTGCCGGGGTGGGTCGATGTGACAAAACGTGACAGCATGTGACAATTTTTCATCTCAGAATAAAATGTGACAAAATGTGTGCTTTTTGTTGTTTGTGTGACAAAATTTGACAAATTCACGGAAAAAATATTCTGACAAAATATGAACAAAGTCGCAGAGGAGCATCAACTTAGCTTGAATGAAATAACGATGTCATGTTTTCCAGGAAGTCAATATTCTAATGTTCCTTTCTTCTTTGATGATAATTTGTTTGATATTTTCCCACTTTCTTGCTCCAAATGGCTACTTGTGTCAGGCAAATCGAGCTGTTGTTTGTCCGAATTATCAAAGTTTACTTCGACGTGTTACGTGATGGCCCAATCGCAACATTCAACGGATGTGGCCATATGTTTTCTGATTGTCATGCCCAGATCGTAGGAATCCCTGTGAATGTATACTTCCTATAATGCACGTGCATGTTTACCACTGATCTGAAAACAAAACAAAAGTAATAGTAATCGCTATAAAATTGAGTGGCATTTATAGACTAAAAAGAAAGTTTTCCTGTTTTTTTTTGTGAAATTATATGGTCAGTGAATTCATATTGTGAAACATATTCCGAGCACGTGTTTATTATGCAATCATATTGCCATAAGAAATGAATCATAAATGAATTCTAGACTACAAAAAAATCAATTGTAATGTAAGACTACAAGGTAAGCGTGTAAATTTTTTCCACTTTGAACAAAATTAAATGTGTCCCGGTTTTGCTCATTGTCTGTTTCGTTATTACCCCCAAATCTCGGGGTAAATGTTGTACACCTGTGGAGATTAAATGACGGTTTAACGTCGCTACTTCCCCATACTGCAGGCTTGGAGTATTGGAGAGTTGTGATCTTTTAGTCCGGATGCCCTTCCTCACTATTTCCAATGACACTTTCGGGGCTCGGCCTCTGGACCGAAAGATCGCTATGCCAAGGACTTAGCCCAGGGTTGGCATATTTAAAAACCCGTGGTTTTTATGTGTTTTTTAAGCATTTTTGTATTTTGCTATGTTAATATGTCTAACCACTTGCACTTTTGACAAGGCCGGTAGTGGCGAAAGCTTTAGAGGAGAGAAAATAGAATTTTAAGTAAAACAGCAGCAAGGCTTATTTCTTTGGGGTTTTTTAAATAGGAGGTTGTGTTATTTAAGATAGTAGATTGTGTTTCTTCTATATAAGTCCAGGATTTTTATATTGTATATCATCAGATCGGAACTTCAACAGCCTACCCAACTTTGAAACTCAATCTTGTGAATGAGCGTGGTCTCAGACTTTTGTTCGTCATTGTAGAGATGTCTTACTCTGATTAGCAAAATTTTATAGTTATTGCGTATTGCTGTTTCTGGGTGCTTTATTCAGTCTTGTATCATTTAATTTTCACGGTCGCAAGAGTTTTCATACCTCTTTAGTAATTTTTGCAATAGTACACTTTTTGTTTTGAACATTTTTGGATCTTCGATTTTAGTATGACGAAATCATGCACGTGACATTATGCACTCAGTTGTATCACTAAATTTGTTTTCATTGGAATAAATACCAAACTAGATAATCTACTGATGTCAAAGTTACTTACAATTCCATGTCGATACATAATTATCAACCCATTTCGACGTTAAACCTAAATTATTTCTCTCATACCGAAAGAATTGTCTCGGTAGTATAAAAAAGAATAAGACGTGTATTTCAGGTAATGAAGAAACATGTTGTTGGTGCTTCCGAAGTAGTTTGATACTTAAATTAGAACACACCGCTGAGCTTACGATTTGACATCGGACATAACCTACCATCAATATCTGTCTCAAATTCGATCGTATGTCTATCAATTGGTGAATGTATTTAAAACCCCACCTACTTTAAAAACCATGGGTTTTTTAATAAGGGGTGGGTTTTTACCAAGTTTAACCACCCATATGGAACTATGTAAATGATAGGTGGGACTTCACTTCATCGACACTAGATTGGTTCATTTTATCGACAGGTCTTTTCATCGACAGAGTGATTTCATCGACAGGTCTTTCCATTGACAGGGTCTTTTCATCGACAGGTGGATGATATTCACTCAAGACTATCATGCATCCATAGATCGTCAAAGACAAATTAATTTAATAATTCATCGACAACAAGCTATGATGCCTTTGAGTTTTATCAGGGACTCTACTGTGGATATAGAAATTGATGAAGCGAACTGTCGATAAAATGACTCAAATCCATGATATCTACGTGTCGATGAAGTGAACCGCAATCAAATAATAATAATAATTGGTAATAATTAGTAAATTAACAATTTTTCTCGATTTTGTCCCTTTGTATCCCGTTTGATTATGAATATTACGTCAAATTCTCTTCTTAAAAAAGCAGCTTTTAAGGGATAATTGATGACTGCCAATCTTCTGCGCACCGGCATGTATCAAATTTTGGCTGTGTTTTCATCAGCATGTGACAAAATGTGACATTTGACCCCATCGATGTGTGACAAAACGTGACAAATCTCGAACATCAAGATATGACAAAATGTGTCACAGATCCAAATATGGCGTCCCATTCCTGTAATTACTGTATTAGCTTAATGCTGTTCTCCTTAAACTTTGAGAAGTTTTTCTTGGAATTTATAAGTGTTGATTTCTAAATGATTTCCCTACGCTATTGGTCAATATTGATTGTAAATATCATGACCACCTTAATTATATCAAAATTCAATCGATTCCCATCCACATGTCTTCTGAAATAGTCGCACATGAAAGTGCCATGCACTATTCCAAAATCATTTTCAATTACTTTTAAAGCTTTCAAATAAACTACTGTAGGGCTACATCGGCATCCGTCATCGCATTTTCTTGACAGTGGCCTCTCGGAGAATCCAAGGCTTGTAGATTCTTCCCTTTCCGTCTTTTTGCACCTCGTCTGTTTTTTCAGTCCTATAAGCACCTGTATCCCAGAGCATTTAACACAAATATTTTGCTACTTTATAGTGTAGTCATATAATTTCCACAAATTAAATAATCATAATCCCACATAGTGGCGAATATTGTCTTGATGATCGTGGTCTCAAAGAGAGTATGGTAGTTATGGAGCAGTCATTCACACTATTTTACTAGAAAACACAAGCGCGTGCTTGGAATTTCGTCTTTTTCCCAATCAACATTTACGAGCCCTGAGCATCATAAAATCGTGACGCTGAAGATTTTAGGCTATATATCTATGTTGGCTGAAAGAAAGAGGCTCATTCATCGTTTCATTTAAGATGTTGCCGTCTGATATCTTCAGAATCCCATCGATGCCAGGAGTTCGTTTCACAAGTTGCACAGCTATAGAATTGCCCTCATTTAGTCAATAGACTAATTAAACGTGATCGCAAGCAAATGCTCAATAATCGACGTGAATGCAACTTTATCCCAGAGTCGACGTAATTGACCAAGCGGCGATGTATTCCAGGCAATCTACAGCGAATTACACTTCAACCCGCCACAAATTGCAATTGTTTCAAGAGTAGGCTCATCTTGTAGAGAAAAAATCCCTTATCAACACGTCAAAAATCTTGGAAAATCTAGTCAGTGGAGCACCTTGAACTCTCCATTTGAAGTCACGAGTCTTTTCGAAATGTAAAAACACGGTTGCTCAAATGAAATCGCAGATAAAGATCGCAACAGTCAATCAAAATGAAGAGTTACAGCTTTGTCTCATTTACGTTTACCTTCCACATGGCTCTCACCAATAACACCTATGTTTTCTGAGTTATGTTCTTTCCAGGCGGTTAGATTTCTCAATCACTAGTTCAAGAATACTTGTAGACATTCGCAAATGCAAACTGATGCAGATTTGTACAAGTTAAGCCACAAATCTGCGAAGTATACCATAAAAAACGATCTCTTTTTGCAACTACAGTCTCGTGAAAACGCATCATTGATCCAAAGGAACAGAGGTTCAAATTACAAGCGGGCAGGCATTTGGCGTTTAGTGTATTCTATGAATCGATGTTCACTGTACAGTGGCCATGAATATACGAAATTGGTCGATCCCCACGTGTCGTGGAACCAGTACTTAGGGCGCTAAAAAATCCTAGGTTTTGGTGATAGAAGATACTGTACTTTTTCTATTGCCCAGAAATTTCTATTGCACTCGTTATCTGTGTAAAAGCGATGCACCAGGTTGATAGAGGACTGACCAAGATTTAACAATAATTTGTGAAATTTCGATATTCAAATTTTTGGCGGCCATTACGGAAGAAAACTAATTGAATCTAGGTTTTGACATAGAGACCCTTCGTTAGTCTGTCAACCAGAGCGAGTTTCTGCAGGGAATGAGGTCGAAAATGAGATTTTTAGAAAATGATGTCCGCCCTAAGCCTCCTACAAATCGGCGCGTCTTCTGTATTCTAGTTAGATACTGTTTTTGTCAGACAGGATCAAAGAAAAACACATTGTGATCCAATGGGATGTTAATCCATGTTTTTGGTTAAAATGAAATTTTGTATCTTTTCTCTAATCAGCTGAAAAGTATTTAGTCAATGTTCAACACACCATTCAGTTGGTCTTGTCTACTCCAACCGAATATGTCTACCATCTTACATTTCATGCAGATTTTTTGACATAAAAATTCTCTTGAATTTGAAAAACACCCCATTTTTGCATGCCCACACGAAAAGTACATTTTTTCGGATTGCTACTCAACAAAGAAATATAGCATGCAATCAACCGGATTTAGGCTGAAATAAGCCCTAGCACTCATGAATTAAAGAAGTATCAAGAGTTGAGAAATCAGATTAATTGAAATCAGAGCTAGGTCGGCATATATAGCTGTCCATATAATTATTCCGTCATCACATCGACGCCTCTAAATTTGGATTTGCTGCATCAATGCAAGCGAAACTTTGCATGCGAAATGCTTAACTGGTCTTCAGAAAATCAAAAGTTGCTTAAATAGTCATTGACACTGTATCATTTTTCTTGAAAAATGCCGCATTTTCTCTAAAAAAAGTGACCACTATTCGTCATCACATCGACGACTACTTATTGTGATCTCCTAACCAGAGGATATGATTTATGGAACTATTTTTTTCGATAAATAATCTTCCTCAGACCTTCATAATGGCATAATTGGATTTGTCATTCGACCTTTTGACTTTGCTTTATGCTTGAAAAATTGCACAAAATGTCATGACATCTACGGCGTCGATATTATGATCTTCAGCGTCGATGTGATAAAGGAAATTAAAGTCGCCACTTAATCTGTACAGCTTGGCATGGTTTCTTGGGAAAATGCTTTATGCACCAGCGACTCAAATATCTTCTAAAGTGTACCGACTGGAAAAGTCGGGCTCCGATTGCCCTGTTTCTATATCTACACCTTGCAAAGAGTTCCTGCTCATCACTGATAAGCTTCCTCTTTTTCATCTTTCAATCAGCGAATCACTTCTTTCAGGAGAGAGCGTGACAAAAAGAAGGAACCGGCTACGGCACCGATATTGAAGATTATTTTAGAGAAAATCCAGATAAGATATGAAAGTCTGAAGATGGTATAATAAGATGACGATAACTGAAAACACAGGAGAGAATAGCAACTGTCATGGTAACTGTTCTTGATGAATCAGTGCGAGAGTCTCTTATTTTGTGGCATTTGATTTTTTTAAGCACCTAATTTATTTAATACCATGGATTACATGTAACTTATGTAGGATCGATGGTCTTAAAAAAAGTCTGACATAGCCTATATCAAATCTAGACCACAAACAATCTCTTCAAGCATACAAGTAGGCCTATAGACACATTCATTGAGCTGATTTTACTAAATCTCCATTGAAATTTAATAATTATGAACACAGCATGAGTTATTTTCCAATACCCTGCGAATATCTTTTTCACACTACACTCAAATGCTATAATGTTATATTTTGTCAATCACTTCACTTGCATTTTGATATTGTGGATTATTTATTGCTATATGGTATCATACAAGGATCACGATGTTGCCGCAAAATAGTACTGAAGGAGAGGTTGAAAGGTCTATCTTGAATGGCAATATGAAGCACAATAATCTAGCTTAAGCTTGTGTGCTGCACATTATGGCACATTTTGTTGCTGAATAGATTTATGACTGTTTGTTTCTTTTGTGGGTCGGTTACATGTCTTCCTCGTCTGTTGTTCGAGAGGTCCTTTTTACATATAGCCCAGGCCTAACATGGAAGCAGATGTCTCATCAAACGCATTCTATTCAAGTCCTTATTGACACTTAATCATCTCACAATTTAAAAAATTGTTAGCGATTTTATCGGCAGGGTTTTGTAAGATTTTATGTATTGAATGCTTTGTAGGCCTACCATCCGAAGACTCCCGTCTCTCGCAGCTATCTAACGATTCTTTCTTATAACTGCAAAACTACAATCCATAAGATATGAGACTAGCCCTGAATTAAACTTCACTACAAAAAATCCAACCTTTGAGCAACTGAAAACTTCTCCTAAGCCAACCTATTCAATTTAACCCATAACTTACTTTCATTCTAATTGAAAGAATTTTCGCGTAAGCCGCATTATAAAAGGGTAACAATTCGAAGTCAACTTGGCTTATGTGGATCCTACAGTTAAAGCATTTTTTCATGGATGTGCTATGCTCATCTTACACCAATATAGACCACTCAGTCTTTAACTTAAAAGCTTAAGCTTTAATAAATATTAGTGTCAAGAGAATCTCATATAGCTTACGACAACTACCGTAAATCCTAATACTTGATATGTCGATGCAATTGATTGGATATGTGCTGTAAATTCATAATAAACATGTGTATGCCAGCATACATCCTCGTAAGGGATGAGCCCAGTTCAGACAGTTGTGTCCCCTCTATTTGACATTCATGCTTATCAATAAATTCAAGTAGGTCTAGATAGGCATAGGACCCTATTCCTATTTGTGGTGCTGCAATTCTATTATCAAATAAGAATATGCAACAATTATAAGCATGCAAGTAAATGCATTCATGCTGTTTTGTGCTATTAACTCTTGTCATTGAATCAGTATAACTGCTGGAAACAGTTTTGTACTTTAGAATTGTGCCATTGTAAACTTAGCCGTTTGGCTGCGGTGCTTATTTCATATACCTACCGAATTTCACTTAACTCGAGTTAACTCCTATCTAGACGGCAAAACAATATCACTGGTGCGTTGCCGGTTGTAATACAATTAGAAACTGAGCCCGAGTTAACTCGTATCGAGACAACAAGACAACAAGCAATCCATTCTCAGTTTTTGGAGATCAGAATGGGTGGTCTCATAACTATTAGTACATTTTGTTATATTTTTGTTTATCATTTTGTTTGTGTATGAAGTGAGTGATTATATGAAATTTCATGAAATCTTGAAAAGAAAAAATTAAAATGTTAGTGTACATGAAAAGGAATACCGAATATTTGTTATCACATCACTATAGTCAAGATTTTGCAACAGAATTTGCAGTTAGGTTTTCGCTAGATTGAAAAAGAAGGTTTACTAGGCAAAAATTTAAATTCTAAATGCAAGCTGAATAAAAGCACTCGGGTTCAAGGTCAAAAAAGCTATAAAAATTAGCTTTATTTAACATTAGATTGTGACAATTAACACTCTACCATGCCCGTCGCATCTGACATATTCCTTTTAATTGCAGGATGTTGTGATATATGTTGTGTTCTCTTCAGTTACTGATTTAAAGGTAAGTATGATGTACAACCATGTTTTAATTCATTTGTACTATGCATCAGATGTATGGGCGACAAAATTTACTTGATTTAAGAAACTATTGATTTTATTTGATGTTTTATTACTAGCCGGTTGGGTTTTATCAAATGCTTCACAACAATAAAGGATTTTTAGTTTCTTAGTGCCAGCATTTTCCATCGTTTCATTTTGATCGAGCAACTTATTAACTGCGTCAGCAATCTCAAAAGCTCCTTTTGTGTGTGAAGTATAACACCTGTAGTCTACTAGGTTATTCAATATTTCTAGAAAGTGCTGTATTTAGCTAGAAATTGAGCTTAAAATTTGAGACCATGTTCATGAGATCACTGTTAATTTTCCACTGATGATGGTCACATCAACAGAAGCATGCTTGGTAGCTCAATTAAGTTCGCATGACATGATGAAATCCTTCGGCTATTATCTTAAAAAGCACCTGTAATGTCGATGACATGTTACTTGCAAGTTTAGTACGAGCGTAATATCTTCTTTTTTGAAAATGAAAATGAAATAACATTTCAGTAAAAGCATGACCGGCTTAGCAGTATGGGTGAAGGCAGTGAATGACTTACATGATCTAGAAAGACAGGAGGAGAATATTGCAAAATTTCAGTGCATGCCAAGCATTAATTGATTGGAGAACACAGTGAAACAATTTTGTCGTATTTCCGTGAGGGAAAATGGCGAAGTTTTTTATGTTTGAAGAACGTAAATCAAATACTTTTCTATGTACATAGTGAGAGCCTTTTAGTTTTGAATACGACGGTCTGGCCAAGAGAGAACTGTGCGGAACTTTAGACCTATCAAACGGGGAGCATACGTTAACTTCATACATTTGAGATAGAGATTGAATGAATAAGATGTAATCCAATTCCGAGTTATCATAGGTAGGCGAAGCATTAAGATTCATCATATCGAAAGAGTGACAAATAAACTTAATCAGGGTGTATACCGACCGGGAAAAGACAGGGAAAATGGAGATGAAGATAATACTTTGGAATTCGAAACATAATGGTTAAAGACAGGCTCTGCCGTTTGAACATAACTTACCATTTTTAGTAGTATTGGGTGGTATATGTTATTAAGTGTAGTCTGTTGTGTTTATTTTCTCTACTTTCTTACTATCTGCGGGTCTAGTACATACGACCGTAACTTGAAAAGATGTCTCATGATTTGAAGAGGATGGGTGATCAACAGGTTAAAGAAAGCATTGCCTGTTATGAAGATGGACGTCTTGATGTGTTTTGGAGTGGAATATTTGATGATCGGGCGTCACCTGGGGTCTGTTGCATAAAAGTTCAGAAGTGAGTAGCTGATATTTAGGAGTTGTGAACTGATAAATAATAGTCTACTAAAATTCGGTTGCATAAACAACTATGATTTATTAGTTCATCCGCTGCTAAACTTTTATCAGCGGATAAGCGGAATCTCTGTCTGATGAGGTGCTATAATTAGGTTGACCTACTTAGACTGCAGTCGATTGGCTTACTAACACTGTCGTCACACACCTATTGACCATAAAATTTCACGCTGCTATTGCAAACCGATACCTTGATTATTGTGATCAACTGATTAGCCATTTGACAACATGTTAACTCAGGCACAGAAGCTGATATTCTTGAAAGAATTAAAAGAGAGAAGGGACATGATTTTCGGTAAATGCAATGATTTTAAAGAAGGAAGGACAAAGAGTATGATTGCATGGGAGGATATACATCGACAGATCGAGGTCATTTGGACTCCATGCGCGTCACCCGTTGAGTGGTAGAATCCGTTAAGTGGTAGGAATCGAAGACAGATAAGAATTTGTTCTGTGGGGGAAAGGGTGTGATTTCGATGCGCTCTATGTGCCAGTTTGTCACCAATTCTATCTAGAATGAAGTCCATCATCACACTCCTCAGTCTAAACCTTTCCTTGTGATCACCCTCATTGCAATCAAAATGCTTTCGACTTTTGAAAACTCGTTCTTTCCTGTCGATGTTCATTTCGTAGTAGCTGTCACGAGAATCACCGCGCAATGCAAAAATAAGAGTGTGTCTTGACTTATAGAATTTATCAGTGAAATCCGATATCTTAGTAGATGCTAAACTGAATGAACAGTCTTAGTAGCACCTAAGATTTTATCAGTGAATCCGTAGTAGCTGCTTAATTTAGCAGCTGATAAAATCCTTTATGCAACAGACAATCTCTTAGTAGCTATTATTATTAGCTGCTGAACTTTTATGCAATAGACCCCTGAAAGGAAGCTGATCAACCGTGTCCTCGTTCTTCAGCACGGGCAAGCCACAGTTGAATGCGGATTCAGTGTTAACAGAGAGGCAATGGAATTCAATCAACTAGAAGAATCCTTGGTTGCACAGCGTGTCATTTATGATGCAATCAAGGATACTGATTTGTGTCAAATAGGGATTTCTAAAGAGCTAATAAGCTATTGCCGAAATTCATCGCGACGGTACAGAGACAGACTGGCCCAACAGAAAGCAGCCAAAGACGACGATGACGCGGCAGTAAGAGAGCGTAAGAGGGCGGCCCAAGAATTGGCGTTGAAAGAGGCAGAAATCAAGAAGCGGAGAATGGAACTCATGGTATTGGAAGAGGAGGTGATCGTATTGCGAAAAAAGTGAACTGTGTACCGAACTTTTTCACACCTAACCTAGTGAACTACGTACCGAACTTCTGCACACCGAACCTTTCATTCTTCACACCATTTCATAAAGCTTCTTGTTCGTTCTCCTGTTTTTTTTTTGTTTTTATATGTATCTTATTCGAGAGAGATGAATAAAAGTTGTTTTGCTATACCATAGAATTATTGTAATTTTGTTTTTTTTTCTTGTATCAGGTGCGTAGTTAATGAAACATTAAATTGTCGAACATTTACTCTCAGGTGCAAGTAGGTTTGGGCTCCCAAAAACGACAGTATCTTGCATGATAAAATATCCCTGAAAAAACCGGGAAAATCCAGGGAAATTGAGGTGCGAGTTTTGCTATACACCCTGTTAATGTCATATCTGTTGAGATCACCACATATTACCAGCTCAAAAGTGGGCAGTGACAGCAGAATATCATCTATGCAACTCATTATAAATTCAGTAATTATCCGAGAGTTTCGAATACTGGTTGTCTGTGGGAGATGCATAAAAAAATCACAACATGATGAGAATGGAGGCAAAGTATGATAGATTCAAAATCCGATGTGTAATCACACTTGATGAGACGTGATGGAATCGAGGACTTGATCCAGACAGCAACTCCGCCTCCGATCCTATCTTGACGATCCACTCGGGAACATGAGAAACCATCAATAGAGATTACTTTGTCGTCGTGACTGTCATTGAGCCAGGACTCAGTCGCGATGAAAATGTCAATGTCTTCAACATACAATGAAGATCAAATTTCATCCATTTTTGCCAACCCAACGACAATTTGCTAACAATATGCTTGGCATCGGAGTATAACGATTAGTATATTAAGTAAAATTGTCTGTGTTTATATCGTAGGGCCTCTTATTACACACTGGTTTTAGGTTAAAAGAATTGGAAAATTTTTACTCTGGTCATCATAAGCGTCGATTAAATCATTTTCCCTTTTTGGACGTTTATTCTCTTCCCTTTGTCGTCTAAACTGTTCCTGCTGCATTTTCGTTCTATCGATGTTGATGATAACCCTATTGAGAGGAGAATTCGAGTCCTGCAAAAGTCTAGATTTGCTCAATAATATTCGTCTTGCAGATTCGTCACATTAAACTTTTATCAGGCGCGGTCTTAGATCAGATCGTTTTCTTACCCGCTGGAAATCCGTTATGACAAAATCTGTAATGTCAAGAGCTTTACACTGTCCTTAGAAGAACGGTCTTGGACGGTGCCCTCAGCAGCAGTTGTTGGATTCATGCACGAATTCGTGTATTGCACGAATTGTAGGAAGTATGCACGAATGCACGAAATTTCAGATGGATGCACGAATTTTATTTATGATAATGCACGAATTCATACCGAGTGAAATTCCTATTTTTTGCCATAGGGAAGCCGCAAACTGGGCTAGAGTACCTAAAATCATATCAATGGAACTCATATTTGCTAACATGGAATGATGGATGACAAACAATTGGACTGCAAGAAGCATTTCTTTTACAAGTGGTATGAAAGAGCTATGTTTGAGTGCTCATGCATCGTACATTGAGAGACTCAGTGATGAGGAGAAAACAGCAAAAGTTGCTCAACAAAAGAAGTTTGAAATGGACATTCTCGCAGATGTACAAGCTGCCAAGAAAACAAACAAAAAAAATCGGATTTGGAGCAAAACTTGGAGAATAAAGAAAAGGAAATCAAAGATAAGATGAAAGTCGATTGTTGGAGGATCTTCAGAAAATGTCAAGGGAAAATGAGGAGGAAATTCATCGCCTTACGTTAGAACAGGAATCTCTCACTAAGTAAAAAGAAAGGGAAGCGGAGCGTGTAGCACAAAACGTTTTGAAGAGGAGAGCAGTGGAATTGGGCATAGTTGGGCACAATCCGTTAACTTCCGTCAATCCGTTAATTAACGGAAGTTAATTCTTTTTTAACTTTTTAACTTTCTAAAAATAGTTAACGATTAGTTTAACTTCCGTTACTCTCATGGAAGTCCGTTAATCCGTTAACTTTTTTTGATAAATATGCGGCTGAGAGCTCAACTCATGATATCAAGTCAACTATACATACAGATTTTTGAAGGCTGAGTTAACTTGATTCACCTTCTTCGTACTCTGACAACACCGCGCGGCGTCATAAAGAATTCGCATCGGTATTTGTGTGAAGCTATTCTCTTTACACAATGAGGCAGACAGTGTCAGGAGTGCAGTCATACAAGGTCACAAGAATGATTCTGTTCCCCAATGCGGTCTCATTTCGTCTACGCGTATGCTCCGAAATGCCAAACAAAATTCCTTAGTGCAGGAAGAATATGTCAGCCATGTGAGCAGCCTTATGTGCAAGTATGTCTTATTCTTTACCTAACGACTCGAATGAAAAAGATTGATGGATAGAAGCTTTGTGGAATAATTCATCAGAACAAACGACTTTACATTTTGTAAGAAACATTTGCCTGAGAACTGCTGTGAGATTATTTAAGTTAAGAATTTTCTTCAATCGTCCTTTCGTTTTCAACGCAACACCGAATTTCTTTCGTCGACAATACATCGCGTTAAGAGATGAATAAGTCTCAACGAAAAGCAAAGTTTGACAACTGAAAAAATTAAAAAAGTATAAAATTTAACGAATTAATGGTTTAACTTTAACTTCCGTTACTTTACTCCCAAATTAACGGATTATTGTTAATGGATTTACATTTTTTAACTAACTGAACAAAGTTAACGGAACTAACTTTCTTTTTAACGATGCCCAACACTGGAATTGGGTGTCTCTGCCATGGCAAAGATACATAAAAGAAATTAACATTGTTTAACTCATGCATAATTAAGCATCAGATACTTTAATGTGTACCTATGCCGGTAATCTAGTCATTATATGCAGTAATATTTATTGATCACTATGTACACGCGAAATATTGTTGAACAATATATTGTTTTGTCGCATGGAGTATTTTCTAAGCCCCACCGTACTAGTATAGACGTGATACAACGATAACTTAAAGAAATGTACAAATTGTAGCAGTTATGGCACCTAAAAAGTCCGTGCAATTTGTGATGATGAATACCCGTCTTTTCTTGGCATGAACGAGTATCCGAATAAACAACATCGATGGCGAGGGATCTGTTTATAGATAATTTGAAAACAAGTACAAGTATTCGTTTTAATTCGTACATCTGTATTTGGGCATTCGCATGCATTCCTTTGATACCATGAGTAGAATGGTGAAATCGCTGTGTCTTTCAACGTGCATTGAAGTTTGCAGCACGACTGCTCTGGATGTGAATATTTGTTCATTGAAATGGTTAGGCCTAGATGCACCTAAATGGCGACAAAAGCATTCATCCTACGTGCTCGTGCATTTGATGCCTCTTGGAATTATATGCAACTTTTTGTGCATTGGTTGAGTGAATAATCAAAATTATTTTCTGAAACAATACAGGTTTCGATCTGTTGTGTGGAGATGAATACTACGTATTACCTATTATACTATTCATATTCGTAGATAACGTCTATCTGGATGACATCTAAGTGGTCAGTTAATGGATGACATCCAGAATACACCAGTGTTAGGGGCTAGGGATGACTACATCTTTATTCCAGCCATACAAAGGGAGGCCCCAAAAATGGATCACACTGTTCATTCTAAGGTTTTACCTCTGAAATTAACATATACTGTACATGTATGTATGTACATGAGAGTATTTAATGCAGATGGGTAGAGTAAAAATGATTGAAAAACGCATTGACATTCGCAGAAATGATGCACGAAAATTGTCATGATGAACGAATTTTTCAAAATTTAAGAATCCGACCACTGCTCAGCAGTCTCTGGTATCCCTGCCATTATCACAGTCTCTCTTCGCAAAATTCACTGCTCAATTTCCATTGATAAGACATCGGTCATTTGAAAATCATTGGCATGAGCAAACATCTCTTTTAGCAAATTCTTTTTGATGGGTGCTTTGAGCATTATGCATAAAGTCCACTCTCTGCTCGAGATTATTGACTCTATCATTCAGCACTGACAAAGATTCGCTAATTTTAGATATATCGGTTTTCAGTGAGGCAACTATTTCTTGCTTTGTGTTTTCGATCATTTTCTTGTCGTTCACGGTAACAGACTTCGATCCCGTTGAACGTTGTGCTGGTGACACCACACTGACTGTCAGTGACGCGTTGATGACGACACAAAAAATTAATAGATGAAATATTTCGTGACAAGAGTCTCCAATATCAGACGTTGGTAACAGCTGAGCGATACAGGACAATACCCTGTCTACAGTCACACCGCAGCAAAGGAACGAAGAACGATCGATGTAATATTCCAAAATTAGAATGGTCGTCGTTGCAGGGACACTGGGTAAATCCAACACAGAAAAAACCACGATTGAGAATTGTGAACACAAATATGAACTATCGACGGAAAAGCTGAAAATTGCAAACTGCTCAGGCGGAATGCGACCAATCAACGAACAGAAACCACGATGAGAACGATGAGACTGCAAGGAATCCAATGATACCAAAAACAACCACCACTGAGGCCAAATCACACCACCAAATCCGCAAAAACGAGAAACCGTTGCAGCAAGAGCAAGCGACAATAGTTGTTGAATGTTGCTTATCAACATATGTTGATAGTATGCTGATTGAATATATATAATGATCCTATAGACGTAGAGAGCGTGTCTAAAGAAACATTACAAATTTGCAACTTACTTTTTGTATCATGTGAAAAACAAAAAATGTTGTCAATCTCTCCCCAATAATTATTTCAGTATATGATATAGAAATTGGAAAGCGCAGATCTTAAACGCCGGACTTTTCGCGTGCAGCCGCTTTGCCAATGAAAAAATGTCATTAATAGGAGTATGTCATTATTTGCAATGTTCAGAAAGTTTCATGAGATTTGAGATGAACTAGAAGTCCCAACCATTGTGACCGTCGGCATTTGTCAGAAAGAATACGGCATAGGTCCAGAGGTGCAATCTCGAACTCAACCTCGATTAACCAGATTTTAATCGACGTCGACATCGGACTAAGCAGTTGTCAGATTACTACAGAAATTTCTCACCAATGTAATGTCTGTTTTAATGTATTCTCTATTACACTAATCGCTGACAAAGTATTTTGAAAGTTCTTGCTAGTACCGAAAAAGGCAGGTTGAGTGTGCATGCATTTTAATAATAATGTAAATTCATAATAATCTAAGTGTACAAACCCGATATATTTTGAATTAGCTCAATCATATAATGCAAAAAATGTTTCTGAATCATATCACCAGATTAAAAAGGAAAATTGCTGATGCACATACAATGCAACATACTCATGTCATCTACTGAGCATTGCTTCATGTAAAGTGACTATACTGGGATTCATGAGTACAACACACGCACACATGATCACAATATGTCACTGACTTTGAACTCATGCGCGCCTCTTCTCCCATTGATTGTTACGTCGACTGCATCGACTTTCCCTAACGACTTTTCCCGTTCCTATGGTTTTCATCGAAAGAAGACTGACTGCGTAAATGAATGAAGCCATCTCGGAACGCCGCTAGCGGCAGAATCTCCTTGTGTTTTGTCATAGGCTGTAGAACATTTTGTGAAAGTCTCATCTTCGGTCTCGTTGATGCAGAAACTCGCCCTGGCGGTGGGACTATTAAGTATATTTCTATGCTTCTAGTATATTACTTATTACAATCACTCAAATTTTGTGTATTTGTCTAAATGCATATTCAAGATTTTGTGTCCAAAGTAAACACCTTTTGAGATTGGACGAAAGGCCTCGTGCTGCTAGATGATTTCAATGAAATCTATGACTTTTTGATATACAAAATTGTTTTGTTGTGATTTCAAATCATGTATTGAATAATGTTTTCAGCGCTTCCGTTAAAAATTGTCATTTTTTATCTAAAATTATTAATATTTACCATATTTTGTTTTCATATCATATGATGTAGCAACTAATTATTTAATATATGAAGTAAGGTTACTGCTAAGCGCCGACCCAGGTAAATGAAAACACGGAGTGTTCGGTACGTTTCGCAAGCCTTTTTCAACCGAAGTGATTTCACCGCTATATCACCGCTGACTTCGGAAGTGAAATCACTTCGGTTGAAAAAGGCTTACGAAACGTACCGAACACTCCGTGTTTTCATTTACCTGGGTCGGCGCTTAGCAGTAACCTTATTTCATATGTTAATTCACCAGGTATGGCCGAACGCTTACAGTCTAATTATTTAAAACTATCGTAGATTATATTGCGATTTTTAGGGGTGTTGAGGCAGTGTGATTAATAACATGATGTCTTCCTTTCATGCAAGCACCCGGTATCAAAGTCAATCAATATTATATAACTTAGCTCGGGACGACCTCGATTCGACCTCGATTAAAGTCTAATCGAGATTGCATCACTGTATAGGTCTATTGCACAATCAAAAACAAGATTGAACATGTAGCCGAATCAGAAATTTGTGTTGGTCTTATCACTATGAACATTGTGCAAAAAACATGTTTCCTTTAAGAATCTTCGGCTTTATTCTCGTTGGTGATTCATCTTTCTTTTTAAAAATTTGAGGTATCCATTATGATCTTGACTCATTCGCAAACACCTAATAATCTAAGTCGACACGGATATTGAAGACTATAGCACGAAACATAGCCATCGCAATCAGCATTAGCTTTAAGTGTTGCGTTAAGGTAGCGGTTGTCTACTTTAAGCCTTGACACTGAAAGATTAAGTTGTTAGAGAGGCGACCAACGTCAATTAATGAAGTGGTCGCTTACCATATTCGTCACGTGTAGCTTTAATTATCCATTCATAGCTAAATGTCGATTCGAACAACAGATATTTACTGCCCATCTAACTAATGCAAATAATAACGTTAAGTGGGCTTTCGTGGCTGAGCAACCGGGTCCAATACATGTGCTGAGGGAGAGTTAACGAGTGGATTTGGGGAAAAAGTTTTATATAATTTGGATTTGGTGCTTTGGCATGACGTATCCAATATTTTCCAACATTCCATCATACTATAAGGTCACTTCTTAAGCATTTTCAAGCAAGTAAAGTTCTTTAATCTGGAAAAATAGAGCGCCTGCATTCTATAAAAGATTGGGAATATGTTTAATCATGCATTTGCATTTTTGAAACTTATCCATAATATTTGTACAAAGGAAGGTCCACAAAGTGTAATCCACTTACACGGATTAATGCATTCTGAAATTGATTGAAAAACGCAGTCTGCCGGCAACGAATATTTCTTGCATTCATTACGGACAACTGCAACATAGTGAGCGGATAACAGGGTGGATTATAAGCACTTATGACGAGAAACCTTCTTTGGTACATGTCTCTTCTGAGTGGGCGTTGAATGTCATCAGTGCTTCAAGTGGATTGATTTATAATCTGAAGACGTATATTTCCATCAGTCCCAAGTTTCCAATACTTAAAGTCAGTTTTCGCCTTTTCGAGCCGAACTGACGAGTCCTTGATGGACGAAACGCATCGTCAACTGTTGCAAATCAATTTCGTGCTTAAGTTTACCGAGCTTCAGGACATTTTCTACTTGTCACTTAACAAATATTAGAAGATTCATGGCATCTTTCATGCATTTATGCAACTATGCAATATGCATGCAGCGTACATAAATATTCATAAATGTTCAAGTATATTCCACGCCTGCTGCATGGCTGGTTCAGGTCTAGTTACGGGAACTTGAGATTCTGTATGCGTCAAGAGGATGGTCCGTCATCAGCGGAAATTGCAAGAGATTGGCGCATCAGTGAGAAATTCTCGCAATAAATATTCATCAAAATTGAAGCTGTAGATATCCGTCGAGTTAAAGAAGAGAAGACCAATGCAGAAAAGAAATTGCTGACGACTCAATTATTGAAATCGGAAAAAATCGATGAGGAACTGACAGAGACTGATTTAAATCACCACATTTATGTTTGCGGATGAATGAATACTGAAAGGGAGAAAGTAGACGCGAAAGACCGTCTAATTTCAATACTTTTGGCTGCAGATGAAAATAGTAAGAATGATTACGATGAAACTGAAAAAGAAAATAAGAGATGAAAAGCAATATGACAATTGAGACGAAGAACAGGCGAAGCTTGTGCATCAGCTGCTGCCAATGTGTAAAGCCTAATTGAATATGTCCTCAAATGTTTCATTTCATTACTCTTCAGAATCTGAAAGTTTTAACTTGTTGACTCATGTCGGCCCGCTCAATTCGGCGGGATCATAGAAAATTGAGCGGATTTTGAGTCGCGTAATTTTTAAAAATCGGCGGGCGGATTTTTCGTGCTTGAATAGCAATACTGGTGATGAATGTAAAGTTAGCATTCAAATTCCTGATTATCGGATTTGTTATTGAGATTTGACCTGGCAAGCGATGTGCCACATGTGTAAACCAAGGGGAAATGTTTTGTAGAATAATCAAAAATTGTGCAATAATCGAATAGTCATTATATTTGTATATTTCGTCGCTTTACACATTGTATGCAAATAGCCCATTGTTATAAGCATCTGCAGATAATTACATGATAGAAATTTGCTTTCAGCTTTCTTTCCGGCGACTGCAATACGTCAATGTCGACATTGCCGCGCAAGGTTCTTTTCCTAATACTTTTTGCGCTAATTCTCTTCGCACTGTGTCGCATTGAGGAACAGCTACGCATCAAACAGGGATGGAATTTGTCGAGAGTTCTTGATCCTTTCGTGGAGCGCGTACGCGCCTTAAAAGCCATCCTTGCCAGACGTGGTATAAGCATAGAAAAAGGTCTCGAAAGGAAGGACCTATCTGAGTTAATTTACAATTCAGGTAAGTTTGTTGATCATGTGGACTCCAATAAGGAAACTTATTAAATAATTCCATATCGTCCCAAATTTCTAAATAGTGCAAATTTAAAAACAATTGATAAAGCTTGAAGTTTTTCTTCCTTTGTACGTGAATTGAACTAAATAATGAAGCGGAGGCCATGTCATCAAAGTTGACAAAGTTGATTTAGATTTTGATACATAATTCTATATGAACCATTATCATCTGACTATTTAAAGCAACAGTGCGAGTACATCTTCTCAGGTCAGAGATGGCACTAATGCCCTTCAGAGTATAGCTACAACCAGAAGCAATCAAGAAACTATTTTGTGTTTCAAAGCTGGACATGGTTTACGAACAATGCGACGAATCTCATCAAAATGACAGTGTTTATTATTTTTAATACATGACAGATTTTGAATTCTCAATCTTTTCGAAATCGTTAAGTGAGAGTGCCGTGACTACAGTGCCCAGGAAATTACTTCGAACTAAGTGCAAATTTCATTTTTTACTTTTTGAAATTTTCTCTCGAAGTATGCATCAAAGCATCAGTTAGTTGTAGTTTATTAATCAAAAATACAATGAAGACAAGAAATTTCAACCAGAATTTCAAATGTGTATTTACAAACATGCATCAAGTATTCTCTTGAACAACAGTGACAGCTTTCTGTAGACTGTGACAGTGCTCTGCAGACCTCTTCATCAAATTACAAAATGCTCATCGCCGAAGTTTAAGATGTTTGAGTAAATATTCACATCCACACTTTTTACTAATACTTAATTGATCGACCCTTTGCTAGAATGACTTCTTTGATGGAACGAGGCATTCCCTCAGTCAGTGTCTCAAAATGTTGCTGATGCACAACGTCACGATGCCAATAATGCAAAATTTTCACAATCAATTCTCTTTTGTGAAAAGAGAGTGTTAACTGAGTTTCTACTCTAGAATAACCTAGAAATTTTCTATTGGATTAATATCCGGACTGCTTTTGGGCCACTCTAGAGTTCTCACTCCGCTTTCTTCGAGGAATCGTGCCTCTGAGGTTCCATGTCATGCATACGAGTATAAACACCACCCTGATGTCCTGCAAGATTCCATTCATTCATCTGAGGTATCATACGATCTTTCAAAACTTTTAAGATCTCAATGTTGGTTCATCATCTCTTCACATACATTCAATCTACCAGCTCCTCCCCAACAGGAAATCCCCCAAACCGCAACCTTTTGTAGATGTCTGGCAGTGTCGCCTTGTGACAGGGTATTCTAAGAACATGCCACGGTTTATGCCGTCTTTCACCACCACGCTGGAAAATGGATTCGACACTGAAAGCAACCAAGATAAGAACACCAGTTAGAAGACCATCGTCATTTCATTCAGGAATCTATCAATGATGCTTGGTTTCTACCACATTTCCGATGCCCAGCACTAATGATTAAGTGCAAATCGTAGCCGTTGCGCTTTCATCCTTGGTGTCAAAATGGAAATATTCCTAACAGCTCTTGATTTAAAATTGTTCTCTTTCAATCGTCGTCAGATAGTCTTGTCTGACACATGAACACCAACATTTTCTACAATTCTGCTCTCAATTTTGGCGTAGTAGAATTTAGGATCGTTTTTAAGACGCTGTATTAGTGCGCGATCATCATAAGCAGTAGTCTTCCTTTACCGTCCACATCTTCCAGTTCTTTTATTAAGTGCTTCTGATTTTGCGATAAGTTTGATGTATGTATTTGAAGTTGATAAGCTAACTCCAGCCATTTGAGCAATTTCGTGTTGAGCTAGGATGCCTAAGCGGGTTAATGCAGTAATTTCTCATACTTGAGATTCGCAAGTATCTTTGCCAAATCCCATCACGAGTTGATACTCCGGGACAACTAGAGTAGTCAACACTGAAGTCGGTATCGTGGTATCATGTTTGTTTAATGATCGATTAGGGAAGACCAGAGAAAGTTTCTGTTTGAAGTTTTCAACACTGGCATTGGTCACAATACTCAACAGAAAGACTAATAAGAGTTCTTCCTCTTCGTTGTCCTACATATTGTACTTGTGCGCTTGCATGTGTAAAATTGCACGTTCTGGTCTTAGTCTACAGCAATTTGTTCTAACTTCCATCATGCTAGGTTGACTCCTTTGCGCCTGCCTTCAGGTCAATCCGCCACACCAGCAAAAATGCAGTTTAATGAGTGTCAGCTTTGGCCTTGTTCTCTAGAGAAACCCTACAATGGCTTGTGTCATTAAAATATGATTCGTTAATGAGCGATGAAGCTAAACTTTCGCGATTTCCACTATTCATGCATGTGCGTGCATTTCACATTGTGTTTATCCATCTGTTCATTGCCTCTCTATCCTGCAGGTACTCTAACGGAAGCAGAACGAGTTCAAGCTCTGTATGCGGATGAAATAGAATCTCGGGTTAAGGATGAAGGAGAACCTTCCGTTACGGAATTCTCTGGCCTTGCCCATTTCGATGAATTGGTTGAAGATTGTAAGGATAGTGCTTGGTTGATAGAAGTTCGATTAAATGGTCAACCATCTGTACCCATCGGCACCTGGCGCCGATTAGCTAGATATCTCAGAACTTTCGATATCCGCCTAGGACGCGTTGATTGCAGTCGACGTCCCGTGTAAGTTACCGATAAATTTTATTAGTCAACTTACTAGGCTTGCTTAGAGGACGGAATCTGTTCATTCCATTGACTCTCCCACAGAATTTTTCCAAACTACATGTATTTCAAAATCATTTTAAACTTTATTACCTCAATTTTAGGAGAAGACACTTGAAACTGTTACACAAAAGACAAATTTTTTTTCTGCAAAATTCACGCCTTTTTTGAATGTCATCAGATGAAATGAATGATATACCAGTAGATAAAAACCACAGATTTCAATTCTCATACGATGATGAAAATCATCCCAGCAGTCGTCTGTAATAGACTATAATGCTTACTAATTTGAATAATTGATTGAAGTAGTCCTGATGAGGACTGATGGTGTTCTCCAATCCGCAAGTGTACAAATGCAATGCTGTTGTAACCACTGCATTAAGCAACTCTTAAAAAGAAACTTTTGGAACTTTTTCGTGGCAACAAATTAAAATTTATCAGCTTTGGCCCAATAACTGGTAAAAATGGAAATATAAAGATTTGTAACACTACTCATTCATGCTGTTGATATACTTCTAACATGGATTCAAAACAATGCCGCATGCACGTTCAACACAGACGTCTAATATTCTGTACCGACTACGATGCTGGTAGTGTAAATAGAAAAGTGGAATGGTCACTATCTGTTAAGGAAGTTAAAATGGATATTATAAAGCAACAGAAAACCGATGGTTAGAAAATGGAACAATGAAGGTAAAGCATAGAGCTACAATCAGGGTGTCCGCGGGTCTGGAAAGTCTGCAAAAAAAAAGGTGGTCTGGAAAAAGTCTGGGAAGTGTGGGAAAATATTGGATAAATAAGTGTGGAAGTATTGAAGCTGTTTTTATATGAAAATAGAGAACGTCTTTTCAAATCAGATACATGTATTATTTTAATACGTGTAACTTCAACCGGTTTCGATTGGAGGACAGTGAGATGGGCTATTGCCCACAATCTTCGTCAGGAAGTTGAAAAGGGTATAATTATGAACATGCTAACATTAATTAGTAAATTTGAAATTTGGGCTATCATATATCATTGAGGATTAAGTCATAGTGCATAAGTGAGAGAAAAGTCATTTACAAAACCACTCACAGAATTAGGACATAGTGATAGGAGATTTGGGCTCAACAATGGGAGATCGTTGCAAAACATGCTGCATGTTTATCCCATGAGGCCAGTCTGTCATCAGTTGACTAATGAACCTGAGTTCTTCTGTTTTCCTTTGTTTTTCGTTTCCGTTTAGTTCTTTCAATATAAATATTTTCATTTTTGATTCATTATGATTGTGTTCAATGCAGTTAATCCTCAATGATATATGATAACCCAAATTTCAAATTTACTAATTAATGTTAGCATGTTCATAATTATACCCTTTTCAACTTCCTGACGAAGATTGTGGCCAATAGCCCATTTCACTGTCCTCCAATCGAAACCGGTTGAAGTTACACGCATTAGAATAATGTCTGATTTGAAAAGACGCTCTCTATTTTCATATAAAAAATATATTATATTTGAATAAATTCAGCTTCAAAAGAAAATTCTATATTACTGATTATTGAAAGAATGTGAAAATATGTGCTCAAGATTGGAAGCGGTTAAATGCCAGCTGCCATGTGGTAGCCACAGAGCTTCATTCATATTAGTTGCAAAAGCTTTTGACAAATTCAAATTAATAAAGCTGTTTTTGTCGTATTTTTGAAGTGCAATATTCCTTTTTTATTATTCATTAAAATTCATTTATTAAGGCGCAAATGATCATTCCATCGATTAATACATGTATATTCGAAACTTGAATGCAAAAGATCGTTCCAGGATCCAAGTGCACCAGTGCATTTGGCTGATCAGGATGATTTCCATACATGAGTTTGATAATTTATATGTTTAAAGTGTTGGTACAGGCAATCAGCGGTCGGCGGAAAATTTTCATTTCTTTGACCTTTCTGGCAAAACAGCCAATTCCTAAGGTGATTAACATTTTTGAATGTATTATTGTCGCAAACATGTATCGAACAAATGAAGGATTCGCACTCATCTTTTGTGCCTTAATCTTGATTTCATCTCCTAGTTGACTAAGACAGCGCCGATGTTCTTTATTGTTTGCTATCATGTTAAGAGCTTTCCTTTTTCCAAGAAAATGTAGTGGTGGTATCGCAACCTGTCAATGCATGCAAACCTTGCGTCAATGAACATAAATCGGCTCCCAGATTTTCAAAAACTCTATGTATGGGCATGTATCTAGCTCTATCCTTTACAACAGTTCGCATCCACAACTGTGTGCAGTGGATTTTTTACGAAGTGATGGATACAGAGAGTGTGTCATCTGTATCAGGAGTGACCTATCATTCTGTTGTAATTTTTTGATGCATGTTTTGCGTGTGAAATCAACCTCGTATCTGCTTCTTCATGGCCTGATATCAAATCTGGAAAGTCCTCACTACATCCTCTTGTTGATCTAGCACATTTCATGGGATTTTTGAATCAATTTTCTTCAAATAATTCTTCAGTTTTCTTCGGAATAATACTCCAGCGATTTGTTTGTAATATTTATGAGCTAGCTCCCCAAATGTCGAAGAGCCACATGACTTTGCCATTTGTATGATTGCCATCATATCATAGATATGGGCTGTGCTTTTGTTGCCCGTACTAGATTCCGGTAGACGAGGCTCACTTGTGATTTTATCTTCAAGCACATCGAAAAGCACGCTTAATCGTTTTCCTTAGGCTACCATCTGAATATGCGATGGATGGTGGCACCGCTGAAAGTTCGTAGCTTAGCACAAATTCAAATTTATATCTCTCGATCCAGCAGAAATCATGAGGCTCTCAAAAGTCTGCTCCAATTACGAATTTTTTCTCGTCTGCTGACTTCATGATTTTTTTCTTCGTCATTGAGTCAAATAATTTGATCTTGTTTTTCGGAATCGAATAAGAAAACAATACCTCATTTGTATTCAATCGTAGCTCAACAAAATTCAATCATTTGAATGGTACCATTATCGTACAAATTCAATAACTCATCAACAGAGTCTGATCATGACACCCGTAGAAATGTTGACAAGAGGTTCAGTGGCATCCTCGTGGTCATTTAAGGAAAATTGATTGGAAATCAATTGAGATTCAATGGCTGTTAGTAATTTCTATACATCTTCATCGTCTCCATCTCTCTCTACTCTTTTAGAAACTCATTCGCGGTGAGATTCGATCCGTCCTGTGTCTTGGAGATCACAGATATCTTTCAATTTTGACGTTATCAAAGCTCGATGATGATTAGTAAGAAACCGTCGGTCTAGTGCTCCCGTTCGCTGGCTAATGCCTATGATGCCTCCAATTGTCTCACTGTCGCGGTTGATTGATTGTTCAAGTGCCATGTCCGTCCAAACCTTTGAAGACAGTTTAGTCGACCGATTGATGACATGGTCATCCTTCATAAATTCAGCATGCACGTCAGGCTGAGATGTACTTAGCTGATTCATATCTGACAAGTAGACTGGAAGCCATCTTTAGTGATTAGGGCGATCCATGGTAAAGAAATGCGGAGTCATGGCTGCAGTTGAAGACAAATGAAGAGGCCAATCATCTGTTCTCTCTGCTTTGATGAAATCTAGGAGTAATTGAACCATTTCGAGATAATCACTCCAATAAGCAAGCAGATTCGATTTTGTCCGTCCATAACGCTTGAATCTCTCGAGTTCTTCAAGGAGTATCTCAGTCGTTTCACAAAATGATTTCATTGGGTTTTGGAGATTTTCTCCGTTCTCAAGTACGGGATGACATTTTCCAGCTTGATCCATGATTGTTAATTTATCAAGACTGAGTAGATCTTGACTTTCTCGCCAACTTATGAAAGCCCTGCACAATATGCGAAACATGCATTCCTTCACAAGTTTACGGGTCCTTACAGCTCGATTGTAGGATTTACCTTTCATGATTACTGCTGTCATCGATTGACCGTAGGTACCGGACTCCACAAGAAGATCTTCAATTCCGGAAGACTTGTATTTTTTCCCGAGGAGTGACAAGTAGCTCAGGACAATATGGCATCCCCCTAAACGTATAACAGCATCGTCAAATTCGCCATTTCTGCGCCATTGAATCTCTTCGGCTTCAACATAAATAGCGAGATCAAATGTGATGACACTATCTTTTTGATCAAGACCTCGCATCCTAGTTTGTACTTCATGACAGTATAGACTGTGTTAAAATCTGTCGACACACTGTCTATAATTGGACAATAACCAATTTCAGTTTTTTCAACAGGTACGGAAGAATGAACCACGGCGTGAAAAGCACTCCATCTCGGTATACTCCGTCTTTCCTTTTTAATCATATTCACCTCAAATAGCTTCATTGGTATCATTGTAACCAGACTAGAGACCATGCAAGATCCATTTGATGAGCTGCCGATGAAATAGATGAGCTTCTCTTAAACTAATCTTCCCGTATCTAACACTTATAGCCGGTAGCTGATGGACGTTTCCCATATGCTTTGAATTCCAAAAGGCTTTTCCATCGCTCCGCAACTCCAAGTGATCGTACCCTATTTGTATGGTCCTCGAATGAAAGGTCCTTCGGCCTTGCTCCAAATGCTCCTCTTTGAAATAATGCCATATTGGTTGCATGCGTTGTTTTGCTTCCATTAAGCGCTTCCTCGTTGGTATCTATGTTATCTGCTGCCACTTGTACGAATGAACCTGGTGAAATGTTTGGTGTGATCATCACTGCGAAAAGATCTGTTTTTGCAAGAGTTTCCTTCGCAAGACTTGTATCCAATATGATCAAGTCATCATAAGAAATGCAATGTCCCATTCGATTAAGCATTGTAATATGAAACTTTGAGCGAGTCATGTGATGAATCGCAACACTGACAGCTACATATTTAGGCATCTTTGCCTGGGCATAGGTAGCACTAAAAATTACATTGAATTACAAATGAATTTGAATACAGACTTTTATAATCCATCCATTTCTATTCAGATGAATCAGATATGTACTTTTGAGGTTGAATAAATAGCATGTTTCCGACTGAATTCACATTTTCACTTCCGTTTTACGTTGTCTTTCAGCAGCTCTAAAATTTGAACCAATGAGCCGAATTCCTTGAATGAGCGCTTGAATTGTTTCTAAAGATCTGCACTACAAGTGTATGCATTGAAATTGCAGGATATGCAGCGCAAAAATCTAAGAAATAAAAGACAAGCCAAATGTTAAGAGAAAAAAAGTTTCAAAAAGACAAAATTTCTTAGTTTTATCTAAAGGGGATTTATTGACATATCTGAATATTGTATGCAAATTTGCTACCATATTCGTTAAGATTATACTGAGAGGATTCCTTATATATATAAATTGTTACCATCATTTCTCATAGAAAATGGCTCAAAATTTGAATTTTCAAAGGCAACTTATTTTTCACATTACTCACATTTAGTAAGTAATATTTAAGTGTCACTTTTAAAAGTTATGTAGATTTTTGCTGTCACCACAGTTTAAGTTTGCGAATTACCCTGGGAATGTTCTGGAGGACCTGTAGTTATGCCTAGATGCATCAAACCTTTTCTGGGAGGGTTGAAAGAAGTCCTTAATTAGAGCTCGTCGGAGAAACTGCTCCTTACCTAATCATAGCTGCATGCATGGAAATGTTCGAGGGATTCCCAGCACTCAAGAATTCTTAGTAGGACATTTTACTGTAACCTGGAAAGTCCGGAAAAAATCTCATGCACTTTACTCTAAAGTCTCTGCTTCTCAAATCCTTTCTCATGAAATGTAAATAGAAAATACATATGTAGAATAGTATGTGAAGTTTTTGGGCAATAAATCAAAATTGGACAAATTTGAAAGCTTTGGAGAATATACCTTCACGCACCTTTTATCGGAGGACTGCATGACTGCAATTCCTATTTGTAGGTAAGAGGATTGACTATGGAACGAATACTATTAATATATAAACTATTTTATGAGAATAATGTACTTAAATTGTCTTTTCCACTTTATGTCTATCGAAATTTCCTGGGCATATCCGGACATAGTTGAGGTGTCATGAAATAGTCATACTAACGCAGATCCGTTTGAGTATTATTATATTTGCAATTGAAACGTTTAATTTCACTCGAAAGTCAAAAGTATCTATTTGCAAGAACATTGGAAAACAGGAGCATATACGCTCACATACGCGTAAAAAGCGCAACTTGTTGACAGGAAACAGCGTGCGGTCGGTGCTGTTGAAAAAATGTATAGCAGGAAGGAGAGGAGAATTGTCAAAAATAAATTTCCAATTTTCATACTTATTGGTTAGTGTTTTCCCAAGTCATAGTTCGCAAATTGTTTGCTTTTTTTGGAGAAACTTCGCGATGGAATTTACCAGCTTTAGAGTCAAAATTTTCATCAATTTATTGAATTCTGTTGTATTGTTACAGTTGCATAACAAAGGTGCTGTTTCTTGTCGTAAATTTTGATTTAGTGAACAACATATACTTCGACTCACTGAATAAAGGACTTGACATAATAAAGGTAATTCGCCTGAAGATGACCGTCGATGACGACTGAAACGTCACGCATTTGCGAATAAAGAGAATCATAATATCTCAAGGATTTTTCTCAACCTTTCTTGATATACTTCGACTGTTTTAAAACTAATACTGCATAAAGTAGCCACTACAGTGGTCGTTTCGATTTCATATTGTGCTATTAACTGATTTACTCGCTTACGTCAGTTTTTAAAAGCATATATCGATAATGCGAAAATGACCATTATTAAGTGCCGGTGTTGGTGACACTGTAGTTTCTGCATATCGCACTATGCACAATAACTTGAAATCTTAACGGAAGCATGAACAGTTCCAATTATGCAACATACTTTTATACTAATAAAAAGTTGGCTTCTTCAATACCGAAGTATGCACTGTCAGAAAATCGATCACACATAGATGACAGTGCGGAAAATTACAAAGCATCGTTGGTGTATCACCTGGTCGTGTCCCATAAATACATAAAAGATGCATAGTATAATTATTATAAATTAATGAAAAAATGATAAATGATCATGACCAAGTATGGCGATGTGGACTGAGCCTTCAACCGCTTAATTGTTAACCATTGATGTTAAGAAAACAAAAATCGATAGATGTTGTGGTAATTGAATAATCAGTATCATTCAACTTTCTTTACAGGTTATGCTCTCGGAAGCTGCTACTCCGTTCGGGATTGCTATTGGCGATGCCGAAAGGGCGATACAGAATGAAAGACTCTGTTGCCTACAGCTGGTATTCACGTCAACCAGAATACACGCGAGTAGTGCGATGGCTCGAAGGAGCACTTGGTTCTCGCGTACCACCACTGGAAAATGGATGGACAAGTCTTAAAACTTTATGGAATAGCACAGAACCAGGAGGCGCTGACGCAGCTGGTGATTTCATCCTGGCTCTCAACCTTGATCTCCTTCGTGAAGTGCCACTTCTTCTTTCATCTGTCAGTGTTAGATTTACGGGTCGTGTTCGATTCTGGAGAACTAACGTCACTACTGGCCGAAAGTTATTTGCCGAGAAAGGTCGTAATTCCCATGTGCAGTCAAAGCATGATCCTCCGGGATTCTTCATCGTCAGTGGACGTGGGAAACGTATGTTTGAGTACGGAGCGAGATCAGACGCTAGTGAAGCGACCACCTTTGAGGCACTGCAACTTTTCCTCAAGATGAACTACCCAGAAGCTAATGACGTCTTCAATGGTCTTTTTCTTGGTGTCTGCATGCTATCTCTACTCAGTTTGAGCTTGAGAAGTCAGGGTGGAATGATTTACCGAGTTTTAAATTGCATCGGCTCCTTCTGTATTTATGTCTTCCTATTCTTTGTCCTGTATCCTCCTTTGGTTCACCTATTCTCTCAGAACAGCATGCGGGGATGTCGATCGGTTCTATTGGCAGCTTGTCAAATACTAGCGCGCTCTACTCTCGGTGGCATGATCAGAAGAGATTGTCTGGCTGAGCGTTATAATGTGTGGCGCTTGTCTATCCTTTTCACATTATATCTTGGTGCAGTAGCACTAATTGAGGTGAGCATATCAGTAATGAATATGACAAGTAAATACGTCTATCTGCGCATTTATTGATATCCAACTTGCATCGTAAAATTCAGGATGACGTGAAACGCTTAATTCACATTTAAGTGACATCCGTACAATTCACTCCTGTTACAGTATCCGGAACATTTTAGTGGCATGAAACTAGTTGATTCACGATTTTCTGTGCAAATCTTTCTTTTCGAAAGCAGCTCGTGCAAATTATTAATTCCTTTTCTGTAGAAAACAAAATAAGTACAGATCTATTCTAAAGTTTTGATTAAACATTCATTTAACATGATTATTCTTCAAATATTAAGAAATAATTAGATGGATAACAAGTAAATAGATTTTCACCATTACCAAATCGGAGGACTATAGTAAAATCTGTGGCTAACAATATTTGATAATTGAAATGCGGTTCTTAGATATTGAGGTGGTTGCAACTAAAAAATACCTTATTCGAATAAATGCCGCGCTGTATATTTGGATGCACAGCATGCGTGGATCCATCATGAGGCCTTGTATTTAAATAATCATGCATGTAAATACATGTTAGTTAGTAGTAATTGAACACCATGATAGGTTAATTTATTTTACCTTATCAAAATCAAAGATGTAATAAACTGATAAGCACATCAGACTAACCTTAATTAAATGCATGCGCTAATATAAACCTTTATCAAAACTAAATTTACATGTAGGATATAGCAAATTTACTAGAAAATAATTTGCCCGACTTTCTAAAGTTCGATTTAGAATCCTTTGAAGCATTGAAATGGCACCTAATGGGAGGTTCATTGTTATGGCAATTATCTTTTAACACGAGCTCCTTTGTATAGTTCTTGTTTTGTCCCGTTTTCGTCTTATACAAGAATGTCGTTGTAGAACCATTTTGGACCTGCAATTGCACCTCTCTTCTGAAATCATGATAATCAGTTGGCAGGAACTTTTTTCAAGATTTCAGGAGAGACAAGTTTACCACTCCTTTAGAAGTGAATTAAATTGAAGATCCTATTTCAGAAGTGAAAATCTGTTTCGCTGTTTTTGTGGCGAGAGATTTTGAAGACTATTTGGTTGAATTCAGGGTGGCCGCACATGCCCGAATGTGCCCGAAATTTGAAATGTCATGTTTTACGTATCTTGTATAGTATCGTTTTTATTTCTCAAAATAGTTTTATTTCGGTTCTTGCAACCTGTGATTTGAGAAGATGATGATGCTTTCATTATTTGAGAAAATATCTCATGAAATTTTCGACATTGGATCATTTCTGTTTTTGCACAGCCTTAATTTTCCGTCATATTTTCCTGATTTTACATACAGCATTATTAGCAAGTGAAAAATTGACAGTGAACAGTACCAGTGTCTATTCTTTACTACTAACTTGGGAATCTTTGGCTTCAAAAATATACCCGAATTATTTTTTCGGGTCATGCGGCCAATTACAACGAGACGAACCTGCGATTCATGCAGTTATACAAGACCTTTTCATCTTGCAATCACCTGATCACCTGAGAGTTGGGTGGAAGAAATTTGATCATTTCATCCTTATACATTGATCCCATTATTCCTAATGCTTTTGATTAAAAGGACGATATCATACATTAGAAAAAAATGGATTTTGTGTGAGACTAATTATCTTATGCGAACAATCAGATGAAAATCTTTCACGATGGATACTGTACAGTTCCTGTTGGTTGATAAGTTGCCGCACATAAGCTGAATTACTTTTCTTCCGACTTCATGCAGAAGCCTCATACATGCGATCACTTCTCCTTCTAGTGTTTCTACCGCCAATGTGTAAATGAGAATTGTCCGTAAGAGAAATGAATTTGGCTTCGAATTGAATATCGCCTTTATCATGACAGCAGTGATCAAAATGTGATAAAAAGTGAGCAAAAGTGTGACAAAATGTGATAGAGATATTCTAGGTAACTTTAAGTTGGTAATTATTCAAAATGATGGGAAACGAGTGGCATAAATTGTGGAAAAGTAGACTTTATCGTTTTGAATGATTCTTATTCGTGGCGATGTCAAACAAGTATATACTTATTTTCCGATATTGCAATGAAAAACAAAGAGTTCTATAGGTCATGTTCTTTGTTTCACGTGGTGCGGGAAAGACTGTCTTTTACTAAATGTGTTGGCTTGTGAGTTGAATCCAGATATGATCAAGAATAGCAACACACACTATTTAAATCACGCAATTTAAAGTTTGAGAAAGAGTTGCAAGACATCGTATCCGATTCAACGAAACTTTTTGCTGTTGGTTGTGCTATTTATTCACCAGAGAAATCCGTTGAATCTTCGTTAGTTTTTGGCAGTTTTTTGGTTCAATGGTTTAAGAATCTCATAAAATGACTGTCTGATTTCAGATGCTGCACATCTTATGTGCTATGATATAATCGAATTCCAGTAGAACTTCAAACATTGAAGTTACATGCAAGTTTTTTTGTCATTTCTCATGATGACTGATTAATATTTTAGTCATGAAGTCTAATATAGGCAAACGTTAACTGCAGTGAATTACAATTGTGGATGAAGCAATTGAACTGTGATTATTATTTTTGTTTCCTCTTCCCTCTTCCATTTGAATACTTTCATCCTGTTGGTGCCTTAGTTTGTCGTGAAATTATTTATCCAGTTGCTCTCTTAGTTTTTCTCTTAGTTAGCGCAAAATTTTAGTGGTCAGGTGTAATTTCATATCTCTATATGTGCCTACTCTACGCAAGTAATTCACTCGGAGAAAGTATCTGCTTACGGCCGGTACTTGCGCATTTTAAGATAGTGAGTTCATTCAATGCGACCTCTATCCTACATGTCAGAATATGATAGGAAGCCAGAACGATTGCCAATCACAAAAAGAATGTTAAATGCTGACAGAGGTGCCAGGCAGCGACACATGGATAGGAATGCCGAGGAAAAACGAATGCGAAAACAGATCCAAGAATCGATCGCTGAGGAAGAAAAAACAGAGTTTATCGAAAAGTGACATGAAGTTGACTGCAGCGAACGGGAGGTAATTCATTTTTTGAGTTCCAACTCGTTTGGTAAATCTCCCGTGAAAAAATCATAAGCTGCTGGTTATCTTTTATATTATTCCGTCCCTGTAGCCAACAGATGATGGCCCAGAAAACAAAAGCATGGTGAACGCTGAGCTTTCGCGAGACCACTCGCATCGTCTGAGCGTTGTAAAATTAACCATTAAAATCATGAGAGTGGACCACTTCACTACCAACGGGTTATTTCATGCTTTCTGTTGAGATCAGGTCGGTAAATATCAATCGACCAGAAATCAATCGAGTAAGAATAAAAACATCGAAAAACAAGCAAATTCTTTAATGAGAAATGTGGGTAAAAAATACCTTTCAAAAACTGAACTGAGTGAGATTATTGTTATACATAGACACATATGACTAGGCCTACTCCTGATTTTCCTTCAACATATGCGCAGATTTGTCAGTTCAGTGATGTATGATCACAACACGAACATTTGATAGGCGAGAGGCCACTGTTACACATTTTTGTTTTATAGATAATTTTCGAAAAGCGAGAGGCCATTTTTAAACATTTGTCACAACGAACTTTTTAAAGTCAAGATGCCATTGTTACATACGTGGGTGCATTTTTTTCGAGATAAATAAAATGTTGTTCTATTGCTAATGCTTGATCTCGAGAGTGTTGGCGCTTGCGCCCCAGAATGTACCAGCAAGCATACTCAAGATATTCCTTGTTCTTGTCTTCGCAGCGGTTTTCAGTAGGTGAGTCTTGTACGTCAAGGACCTGTCTAAGGTGACAGGGTTGTGTTCATGTTTTAGTCGGTTGGCGTTCATGAAGATGTCAAGTTCTTTGGCACTCTTGGCATTATGAAAATGAAACACACTTGACACTGGGTTCAAGCACCATAGACTGTAATATCTGACGACTCGATCAATATCCTCGTTTAGGACTTCGTTCAGGCGATCGAATTCCTTGGCCTGGTGTATTATGCAAATATCGTCCGCATAGATGAATTTGCGGCTCTCAGTGATCATTTGTGTACAGGTTGAGCAGGTTAGGAGCCATGACTGAACCTTGATGTAGTCCGTTGGTTTGTTTTCTTCAAGCGCTGACTTGGTCGCCCATGTGCGCTCGAAAATGCTCACTGATGAAAGCCACATGATGCTCTGGGTATTGATTTTCATGTGAAGAATTCCTTCACATAAGATATTTGATTCAACGCATCGATCCCTTTATGTACCTACAAATATTCAGTATTGAATGATTGAAATAAAAGCTGTTTGGTCATTTTCAACAATGGTGAATGACCTCTCCATGATGATAGTCGTTTAATTGAAGAATTGAAAGTATGCCAGCTTTTCCATTCAGTCGCTATGCTTTTCATCCATTCTTGGGATTTCGAGTTCTTCTGCTTTGTTTATATATCATACTCTCATCCTCAAACGCAATCATTGCAATGTTCATAATGTTAATCGAGATGTGTATTGGCTTCAAAATGGGACCTTATTTGTTAATTTCTGTTGGATAATTAGAAAGTCATGCAGATGCTTAAAATTTAGTAACATTTTTATGCCGTACCCTGTACAAGATCTGCATGCGTACGGCTCACTGATTGAGCAATCCAAGCGTAGTGCAACTCCTGTTCGCGCAGAGTCTTCTGCTTTCCAATAGTTTTCAAATAAGTTTCAAAAGTTTGGAATAGGGCGAGCCTGTAGCCAAGCACCGGCATAAGGTTGTGTTGCTTAAAGAAGTCGAGCACTATTGATTTAATTTGCGTAATCAAGCAAATTTTAGAAAGTTTCTTCACTAAGTCGTCGTAAAATTGAGTCATTACAATTGAGTGTAATATTTTGAGAAATTTTGATGTTCAGTTTATCACAAGCCTTCCTAGGAGAGTTGAGGTAAAGTCCATCTCATAAACGGGGCACAACTGCATTATTAGATCATTGGAAGATAGAATTTCAAGAGATGATGGTAGGAAGTGTGAGAGAACGTGCACTCCTTACTCCTGATCATTCTAATCTTATGGGAAGGGATGCTCGAGTGCAAGCTGTTTGTTTTTGAGTCAAATCAACATTTGAAATTGTGCATCAGATGTCCTTGGTGATTGAGTCGATGGTTTCCGGCGCATCATCCTCTACAAAGATGGGGAAGATCGCATCGCAAAATTTAGCCTTGGGGCTGATATAAAGTCTATCAAAAGAAAAAGTGCTGGACGACTATCCATCAGAGAAAGTTTGTCACAAAGGAGCTCTATTTTTCTTTTTGTGTTAACAATATTTATTTTTATCATTATTTACTATTTTCATGTCATTTGTTTCTCTGACAGTATTATTTTCCAATTTTTGTCAGGAATTACTTGATATCTACTACAAATAACATCCTTTACAGCGCTCTTCATGAGCATCAAAACTGTATCAAAATCCGATATGCCATTTCATCATGGATACTTTAATCATATTCCGAGTTCAGCCATAAAGTTATCAAATGCTCATGTACATGTACTTGAACAGTTGAATAGATCTATCATCATCAGCAATCTTGCATTGTCGAAAATTGAAAGAATCAGTGATAATACGTATGCCTCAATGTTTTTGAAGCTTGAATTCAACTGTTTAATAACCAACTCGTCAACTGATGGATGTGTCATTTATCTGTGCCACATCATATCATTCATGTAGTTTTCGTCTCACATATTTGCGTGAGGTGCGACATGCAAGAAAACTGATTACTTTTGATTTACCGAAATGAGACCGCCTTGAATTTGAAAGTATGAATACCTGAGAAACTGTTGTTCATCACGTATTAATTTATTTGGGGTTTTACCGTCATGTTACCGTCACAAAACAATCATGAAAATCAATTTGATAATGCAATGATAATGTTATAGAGTATATTAAATAAATTTGTTTGTATTAAGCAATGTATTAATGTATTAATAAATTTAATTAATAATATTAATAATACTATAATAATTAATGTATAAATAAATTTTCATCTATTAATTAATGTATTAATATATTATTAATTAATATGTGCATTGTAAAACACATCGATTCCCAACATGTTGTTAATTGATACACTTGATATAGAATATGATGCCGAATTCGAACTGAGGGAAACAGATCAAGTGCTCGCATGCATCGTACATGTATTTTCAACTAGTCATCAAAGTTCACCAACAACAAACCCAACAAAATAATAGTTTAAAAGCAAGTTCATAATCCAGTGTATATAGAGGCGCAATTTTTTTTATTCCATAAAACATAGCCAATTTTGAAGCCTCAAAATATAACTTTGTTTCAACAGAGCCGATTCGCTGATGACGAGACGGACGAACAAACAAGCCAATCAGAGGAAAGACCGGCAAGATCCGTTCCATACGACCCGGAAGCAGCTCGAATGGACCATATGGTTAACTATTTATATTCAAGTTTATGGTTGCCACCCATGGAATTGGAGAAAGTATATGTCGATCGTCTGCCCGTCTGGACTTGTGCATCCGATCCAACAACTGCTCGAGAGAACGAAACTATACAAGGGCAAAGTGGAGAAGATTTTGGATGGCCTATAGGAACAATCTACGCACGCCAATGTAGCGTTTGTTTAATCGACTATAAAATGAATACAACTTTATGTCACTTACCATGTGGTCATGTATTTCATGAGAAATGCGTGAAACTGTGGTTAAATCAGCCCGACAAGGATTCCTGTCCCAACTGTCGTTGGCCGGCCTTTAAAATGAAGTGATTGTACTTCTGTTTTGTTCTTTATTATCATTCCGTTGTCTTTCATTCATGGAGGAACGCTTGTCAATGAAATTGTCATGTCATTTTTAATCATGATTTTCAATCCATGGTATATTTTTTTCAGAAATTTATTTGATTTACATTAATTCATAGTTTTCTATTTTCGTCAGCCACAAATATCTACAAAAACATCTAGCACTCATTGCTTGTGAAAATGAACTTAACTTATCAGTGTTAATAAGTGTAAATTCATGTAAAGTGTGTAATATAAAGGAGTAATTTTGTCATAATTACTCATTGAAGGACGACTCTGACCTATGGCAGCTGCAGAATCGCAATTCATGATTGACTCATTTTCTAACGCGTCGTCGATGGATGGCGTGAGAAGCAAAAAGTTCTGATATTCGCACACAGGAATCGTGATTTCAGGATTTTTTGTGTACATTCTTTGGATTTAGCGATAGATAGGCTACCTATCTTACTATTTTCTTCACAGGCAAGCGGCGAGTAAATTGTTGCGTTTCCATCAACGTGACCAACAATTGTGACGGTAAGATGTCATTTCATATTCAGATATAAGATCCCGCAGTGATACATCTTTATGACTTCAACTTACAATACAAAATGTGTGTCCCGATTTCATTGAGACATAAAAGACTAAAACCAACAACTTTGAATCATGCAGTCATACATAACCTATATAGTGAACTAAAAAATATTCCAATGGTGTGAATGGCAACAAGAACAATTATCTCGCTCAAACCATGCTTCCAGCCATAGGTAATGAGAATGTTATGGAGAAAGAGAGGGAGAGAGCACGGCAACCATTGCCAGCTGTTTGTCTGTCAAATGTCGCTAACTCGCACAATTGCTGGTTAATGTCATTCACATGACATGCCACGCGTAATTGCGGAACACCCCAAACATCCGTGGTTAAAGACATTCTACGCGCGTACATACGTGCTGCACTAAGAGTCTGAAATCACTTGATCTGATGCTGTTAAAACATGGGGAATACTTATGAACACGTATGTAATGGCTTGAGGCGGGAGGCGCATAATGAATAAAAGGAAAACGTCCCAAATCTCTCCCGAAATATATATAATGCCGAATAAACACAAAGGTTTAAGTAAAAATATAATACAGGTAAAATCGGCAAACGTTTCGCGTCCAGACGCTTGGTCACTACCTTACTAAATGAAGCGTCTGGACGCGAAACGTTTGCCGATTTTACTTGTATTATATTTTTACTTAAACCTTTGTGTTTATTCGGCATTATACTGTATATATTTCGGGAGAGATTTGGGACGTTTTCCTTTTATTCCTTATGAACACGCGCGGGCGAGCGTTCATAGTTTGCGCGTCGTCTGCGTTGCCGCTTGAACCACGGATGTACCGCTAAGCATGTTGTCTTCCCTGAGCATGAAATTGAGGTCCTATCACATTGCATAGCCTCTGATACATGCAGACACATATGAGACTCAAAGTCTATATAGACTGCCGACAGATTTTGCAACAATGTCACGCATAGCCACGGATGTAGGGTCATGTGTAATTATGCGTAATTCACGCGTAATTGCAGATGAATTATGCGCAATTATGCGTGGCATGTCACCTAATGTTCATACTGTTATTCTTGCGACTTCTTTCATGAGGACGTCTAACACGGAAGAATGATGTACTAAGGCCATGATATTCATATTTTCATCTCCTACATTCACTTACAATAAAGGGGATTAAGTAATTAATAACATACGGGTAGTGATGCAAATGGAAAATTTTCCAGAAAATTTTGAAAATTATTTGTCGGTGATTGACGTTTTTTCCTTTGTTTTGGAGACTTATTACAGTCGTTTGAAAAGACTATGTAATATTCAAAGTCCGGAAACTTCTCTATCATCCCAGTATGTTAACTTTTGGTACCAACTGCACCTTTTCCATGTCTATTTCAGATCTTTCCAAATGAATTTCAGACATTAGATGGATTTCAGATTTCTCTAGCTGAATTTCAGATATCTGTCCCAAGCTCAACTTTGAAAAGATCTTTAATTCAACTGGAGATCTCCAATTCATCAGGATCATATCTGAAATTCATTTGGGCAGATCTGAAATCGATTTGGAACTATATCCATCTGAAGGTTTCATGAGGATGTGTATCCTCAACGAAGATATCGGACAATGCGCCAGAAGTTTGAAGCTATCATAGATAGCCTATTCTTTTACTCATCACAGAGATCTTTAGTTTCCAAATATCTCACATGTTTACAGTCTTTATATCTTCCAATATGGTCGCTCATGAATGCTGCGTGGACTGTGTGCTTATACTTCATCACATGTTCATCAACACATAAGAGAATTTGCAATGATCAACGCTGCATAACAAAGCTTAACTTTCAAGCTAACAATTAGCAAACTCCAAAATGAAGTACACTATTTTTGCTCCAGATCTTTCACATTGCATGAAATTATACCCCTGTAAAGCAAGATTCACGTTATTCCAAACGGTGTCTGTGTGATAATTAAAAATGCTATATTTAGTACAAGCATGGTGGCAAAGGAATTTGTTCAAAAATCCGCAGACGGAAGTCGTTTTGCTACGATCGCTTTAATCGAAATAATGATGAATCAAGAGTTTTAGACCCAATTTATTGGTGCGCAGGTGCCTCGGCAGTGGAAGTGCTCAAATTATAGGGCCCATAAGTCAGATATAGGGTCCATAAGTCATTATAAGTCAGATAAAT
>CAJQUW010010455.1:0-95470 GCA_907163375.1 Prostheceraeus crozeri
AAGTGAAAAAAAGAGAAGTAAGTATAAGTCCAGTTTCCCCCCCCCCCCCCCCCCAAAAATATTTTTAAATGTGGAAAAATTGTTTTTGGTGGCTTGGCCCAGGTCGGAATTCCACACTTTGGAAAAATTATTTTTCAAAATTTTTTCCCCTTTACAAAATAAACAAGAATAGTGCACCTCTGACACTTAGGATTTTTTCAGGTGAGCGAGCTCCGACCTAAACTCTTGTAACCGCTCTAACTTTTGAACGAAGACAGATAGGAACAAGCCGATTCTTTCACTGAATTTGTCTCACTCTTAGCTTTCAAACGAGCTATCGCACGACAAAATCCGTCCACTGGAAGCCAAAATCGAAGCAAGCTGTCCAGAGGGCGGGGGGGGGGACCCGGGGCGTTCAGTGAATCAAAAAAATTTCAACAAAAAAAATAATTTGATATTGATAAAAAAAACAAAACACAAAAAAAAAATGTTTTGGTGAGCGGTCCCAGGTCGAAATTTCCACACTTTGGAAAATTTTCAAAATTTTACCCATACAAAGTCACTCTGACACTTAGGATTTTTTCAGGTAAGCGAGCTCCGACCTAAAATCTTGTAACCGCTCTAACTTTTGAACGAAGACAGATAGGAACAAGCCTATTCTTTCACTGAATTTGTCTCACTCTTAGCTTTCAAACGAGCTATCGCACGACAAAATCCGTCCACTGGAAGCCAAGATCGAAGCGAGCTGTCCAGAGGGGGGGTGGACCCACTGGCTCTCCGACAGTCTCAGTGTGAATTTTCAAAAAATAAAAAAAAAATAAAAAAAAAAATAAGGATTTTGAATATTTGGGGTGGGTATGGAAAAAAAAATGATGTTTTGGTGGCGTATGGTCCCCAGGGCCTCGAAAAATTCCCACCACTTTTTTGGAAAACCTTTTCCCAAAATTTTAAAACCCCCATACAAAGGTCCACCTCTGAACCACCTTATGGGGGGATTTTTTATTATTTTTCAGGTTGAAGATCGAGCTTCCGACCACTAACATCTTGTAACCCGCCCCCTCGCCTCTAACTTTGTGAAACGGCTGGTTCCGATGTGTACCTCGCCAACAACAACAAAATGTTGTCGAGCCAGAGTTTTTTCATCCTATTTTTTTCCCCCATATTTGCAACTACCGTCCCGACCGGAACAAAAAAAAAATAAAAACACTTCGTTCACTAGAACCCAAAGTTAGAAGATTTCCTGGGTCGCCGGGGTGGGGGAGGTCGTGATGCATGGAAAAAGTTTGCACATTTTCGTGCAAATATGAATGTGGGGGGGAAAGAACAAAATGTTTTTGGAGCCGGTTCCCACGTCGCGAAATTTCCACAGTTTGGAAACTATTTTCAAAATTTTACCCCATACAAAACGTCACTCTTCCTGACCCAACTTAGGATTTTTCAAGTAGCGAGCGCCGACCTAAATACAATATCTTTTGAAACCCGCCGCGCTCTAATTTTTGAACGAAAGACAGATAGGAAACAAGCCGATTCCTTTCACTGAATTTGTCTCACTCTTAGCTTTTTCCAAAACGAGCTATCCGGTGACGTCAAAAAGCGTCCATGGGAAGCCCAAAAAATCGGAAGCAGCTGTCCAGGGGGGGGGGACCTCCGTCAGCGCGAAAATTTTTTTTTTTTTTCTCTCCCGATTGACTTGATTTTTTTTTGTTTGTTTTTTTTTTGTTTTTTTTTTTTTTATTGATGTGATTGCACCCCACACCCTAACGAATCCGGGAATTTCTCCGCGGAAACCGAATCTGACCCTCCGTTTTTTTTCTCATCCGTACTGTGGCGTTTCTTCCGTTTTTTGACGACTACACACCCCCACAATCGTCCCAAATTCTACCTCCTGTCGTTTTTTCGCCAAAATGTCCAAATCTTAAATGGCCCGTCACATGCCCCCTCTCCCCTACCCCCCTTCTAACCGAAGGACCCGCCCAGATAGGACCAAGCCGTTTTTCTTTTCATGTTTTTGTGTCTCCTCTATAGCTTTCAAACGAGCTATCGCTCGACGACAACATCCGTTGGTCCACTGGGAAGCCCCCAAAAATCCGAAAAGCAAGCAGCGGTGGTTCCCGAGGGGGTGGGGGGGGAGTCAGTGCAGTTTCCAAACTTATGATTACATTCTATAACTTTGAGCTCTTTAAATAATGAATTGTGGATTGGAAAAACAGTATGGTGGCCCGGTCGGTCCCAGGTCGAAATTCCACACTTTGGAAAATTTTCAAAATTTTACCCATACAAAGCCACTCTGACACTTAGGATTTTTTCAGCGTGAGCGAGCTCGCCGACCTAAAAATCTTGTAACCGCTCTAAACTTGTTGAACGGCTTGGTCCGATTGACCTCGCAAACAAAAAATGTGTCGAGGCTCATTTTTCACACCTGCTTGTCTCTAATACGAACTGTAGCTGAGATCGAACAAAATCCGTCCACATTAGAACCAAATAGTTAGAAGATAGCTGTCGGGGGGATGGGCGTTGAGGGACAGAGAAATTTAGAAATGAAAAATACAGTTTTTGGTGACGGTCCCAGGTCGAAATTCCACACTTTGGAAAATTTTCAAAATTTTACCCATACAAAGTCACTCTGACACTTAGGATTTTTTCAGGTGAGCGAGCTCCGACCTAAAATCTTGAACCGCTCTAACTTTTGAACGAAGACAGATAGGAACAAGCCGATTCTTTCACTGAATTTGTCTCACTCTTAGCTTTCAAACGAGCTATCGCACGACAAAATCCGTCCCCTAGAAGCCAAAATCGAAGCAAGCTGTCCAGAGGGGGGGGGACGTCAGTGAAATTAAAAAATTTGATGAAAAATGTTTTGGTGACGGTCCCAGGTCGAAATTCCACACTTTGGAAAATTTTCAAAATTTTACCCATACAAAGTCACTCTGACACTTAGGATTTTTTCAGGTGAGCGAGCTCCGACCTAAAATCTTGTAACCGCTCTAACTTTTGAACGAAGACAGATAGGAACAAGCCGATTGTTTCACTGAATTTGTCTCACTCTTAGCTTTCAAACGAGCTATCGCACGACAAAATCCGTCCACTGGAAGCCAAAATCGAATCAAGCTGTCCAGAGGGGGGGGGACGTCAGTGAAATTTCAAAATTTGATGAAAAATGTTTTGGTGACGGTCCCAGGTCGAAATTCCACACATTGGAAAATTTTCAAAATTTTACCCATACAAAGCCACTCTGACACTTAGGATTTTTTCAGGTGAGCGAGCTCCGACCTAAAATCTTGTAACCGCTCTAACTTTTGAACGAAGTCCCGATTGACTCGAACAAGGCCGCAAAATGTTTCGAGCAGTTGTTTCACTCTTAGCTTTCAATGGAGCTAAGTGCACAGAACAAAATCCGTCCACTGGAAGCCAAAATCGAAGCGAGCTGTCCAGAGGGGGGGGGACGTCAGTGAAATTTCAAAATTTGATGAAAAATGTTTTGGTGACGGTCCCAGGTCGAAATTCCACACTTTGGAAAATTTTCAAAATTTTACCCATACAAAGTCACTCTGACACTTAGGATTTTTTCAGGTGAGCGAGCTCCGACCTAAAATCTTGTAACCACTCTCACTTTTGAACGAAGACAGATAGGAACAAGCCATTTCTTTCACTGAATTTGTCTCACTCTTAGCTTTCAAACGAGCTATGGCACGACAAAATCCGTCCACTGGAAGCCAAAATCGAAGCAAGCTGTCCAGAGGTGGGGGGGGGGGACGTCAGTGAAATTTCAAAATTTGATGAAAAATGTTTTGGTGACGGTCCCAGGTCGAAATTCCACACTTTGGAAAATTTTCAAAATTTTACCCATACAAAGTCACTCTGACACTTAGGATTTTTTCAGGTGAGCGAGCTCCGACCTAAAATCTTGTAACCGCTCTAACTTTTGAACGAAGATCAGATATCGCGGAACAAATGCCGATTCGAGCACTGTTTGTCTCACTCTTAGCATTTCACGAAACGAGTCTATCGCACGACAAAATCCGCGTTTCCCACTAGAACCAAAGTTCGAAGCATTGCTGTCGATGGGGGGGGGGGGGAACGTCAGTGAAATTTCAAAATTTGATGAAAAATGTTTTGGTGACGGTCCCAGGTCGAAATTCCACACTTTGGAAAATTTTCAAAATTTTACCCATACAAAGTCACTCTGACACTTAGGATTTTTTCAGGTAAGCGAGCTCCGACCTAAAATCTTGTAACCTCTCTAACTTTTGAACGAAGACAGATAGGAACAAGCCGATTCTTTCACTGAATTTGTCTCACTCTTAGCTTTCAAACGAGCTATCGCACGACAAAACAAAATCCGTTCCACTACGAAGCCAAAAATCGAAGCAAGACTGTCCGAGAGGGGGGGAGGTCAGTGAAATTTGATGAAAAATGTTTTGGTGACGGTCCCAGGTCGAAATTCCACACTTTGGAAAATTTTCAAAATTTTACCCATACAAAGTCACTCCGACACTTAGGATTTTTTCAGGTAAGCGAGCTCCGACCTAAAATCTTGTAACTTCTCTAACTTTTGAACGAAGACAGATAGGAACAAGCCGATTCTTTCACTGAATTTGTCTCACTCTTAGCTTTCAAACGAGCTATCGCACGACAAAATCCGTCCACTGGAAGCCAAGATCGAAGCGAGCTGTCCAGAGGGGGGGAGGTCAGTGAAATTTGATGAAAAATGTTTTGGTGACGGTCCCAGGTCGAAATTCCACACTTTGGAAAATTTTCAAAAATTTACCCATACAAATCCACTCTGACACTTAGGATTTTTTCAGGTGAGCGAGCTCCGACCTAAAATCTTGTAACCGCTCTAACTTGTGAACGGCTGGTCCGATTGACTCTCTCGCAAACAAAAAAACTGTCGGGTCGTGCCGAATCTCTCACTGAATTTGTCTCCTCTCTTTCAAACGAGTTGTCCCCTTCGCAGACAAAATCCGTCCACTTGGAAACCAACGTTTTCGGAAGCAATTGCCTGTCAGAGGGGGGGGGAGGGTCAGTGAAATTTCAAAATTTGATGAAAAATGGTTTTGATGAAGGTGACGTTCCCCAGGTCGACATTCCACACTTTGGAAAATTTTCAAAATTTTACCCATACAAAGTCACTCTGACACTTAGGATTTTTTCAGGTGAGCGAGCTCCGACCTAAAATCTTGTAACCGCTCTAACTTTTGAACGAAGACAGATAGGAACAAGCCGATTCTTTCACTGAATTTGTCTCACTCTTAGCTTTCAAACGAGCTATCGCACGACAAAATCCGTCCACTGGAAGCCACAATCGAAGCAAGCTGTCCAGAGGGGGGGGGACGTCAGTGAAATTTCAAAATTTGATGAAAAATGTTTTGGTGACGGTCCCAGGTCGAAATTCCACACTTTGGAAAATTTTCAAAATTTTACCCATAATACAAAAAGTCACTCTGAACACTTAGGAATTATTTCAGGAGAACGAGCTCCGACCTAAAAATCCTTGTAACCGCTCTAAACTTTTGAAACGAAGACAGATAGGAACAAGCCGATTCTTTCAGTGAATTTGTCTCACTCTTAGCTTTCAAACGAGCTATGGCACGACAAAATCCGTCCACTGAAAGCCTAAATCGAAGATAGCTGTCGCCGAGTATGGGGGGGAGGTTCGACAGTGAAATTTTCAAAATATTGTGAAAAAAGGATTTGTTGTGGCCGGTGTCCCAGGTCGGAAAATTAATTAATTCCACACTTTGGAAAATTTTTTCAAATTTAAACCCATAACAAAGCCCACTCTGACACTTAGGATTTTTTCAGGTGAGCGCGCCCGACATAAAATCTTGTAACAGCTCTAACTTTTCTGAAACGACAGAAGAACAGATAGGAACAAGCCGATTCTTTCAGTGAATTTGTCTCACTCTTAGCTTTCAAACGAGCTATCGCACGACAAAAAATCCGTCCACTGGAAGCCAAAATCGAAGCGAGCTGTCCAGAGGGGGGGGGGGGACGGTCAAGTGGAAAAATTTTCAAAATTTGATGAAAAAAATGTTTTGGTGGCGTTGGGTCCCCCCAGGTCCCGAAATTTCCCACCACCACTTTTTGAAAAAAGTTTTTTTTTTTTTTTTTTCAAAATTTATTTTACCCATACAAAGTCCCACTTCCTGACACTTAGGGATTTTTTTCAGTGTGAAGCACGGAGGAGCTCTTCTTCCCCGACCTAAAAATCTTGTAACCGCCTCTAAACTTTTGAACGGACGGACCTGGTCCGAAGACTAGCCGATTCTTTTAATTTCACTTGGAACTTTTGTCCGACCCTTCGATTTTTCATGCTCTTTTCCATGGCAAATGACTACCGAACAAAAAATCCGATCCTGGAAGCCAAAATTCGAGAAGCAAGCTGTCAGAGGGGGGGGGAAGGTCAGTGTGAAATTTGATTTTGAAAAATGTGTTTTGGTGACGGTCCCACGGTCCGAACGAAATTTCACACTTTGGAAAATTTTCAAAATTTTACCCATACAAAGTCACTCTGACACTTAGGATTTTTTCAGGTGAGCGAGCTCCGACCTAAAATCTTGTAACCGCTCTAACTTTTGAACGAAGACAGATAGGAACAAGCCGATTCTTTCACTGAATTTGTCTCACTCTTAGCTTTCAAACGAGCTATCGCACGACAAAATCCGTCCACTGGAAGCCAAAATCGAAGCAAGCTGTCCAGGGGGGGGGGGGACAGTCAGCCCCCGGGACGAAACTATTTTTCTCTCTTCCGATTGACTTGAAAACTCACCCTACCGATTTGCAGAGAACTTCACCGCGGAAGCCCGAATCCTGACCTCCGGTTTCTCATCCGTTGCTTCCGTTTGGTCCCGTTTTTTTGTGACGAATACTACTCCAAAAAAAACGTCCCCAAATTCTCTAAACTCTGTGTTTTTCGCCACTTTGTTTTTTGTCTGGGTCCCAAAAAATAATCCCCCAATCCAAACAAATCCTCCCTAACTGGCGGTCTCACATCTAAACGAGACCGAGATAGGAAAAGCCGTTTCTTTCACTGTGAATTTGTCTACTCTTAGCCTTTTCAACGAGCTATCGCACGACCCAAAAAAAATCCGTCCACTGGAAAGGGTAGAAGGGAAGCCATAAATCGTCGAAGAGAAGCAAGCTTGTCCCCGGAGGGGGGGGGGACGTTCAGTGAAGTTTTTAAGTAAGTAAGTTTAGTTTTTTTTCAAAAATTTTTGATTGGTTGTGGGAAAATATGTGTTGGTGGCGGTCCCAGGTCCGGAAAACAAAGGGAGACGAAAAAGAAGAAAAAAAAAAAAGGAAACCGAAAGGCCGAAAGAGACGAAGAAACGACAACGCGCGATACGGACCGCGAAAAAGAAGCGACGCGCCGCGCGAAGAGAAAAGGACGAAACCGGGGAGCGAAAACGAAGGGGAAACGACGCCCGCCCCCCGATCGAGAAAAAAACGAAAAAGAAAAAAAACGAAGAAAGGAAAAGGAAAGAAAAAAGAGACATAAAAAAAAAGAAACGAAAACGAGAAAAAAAAAAAAAAAGAAAGAGAAAAAAAAGAAAAGAAAAAGAAACAAAAAAAAAAAGAAAAAAAAAAGAAAAAAAAAAAAACAAAAACAAAGAAGGAAAAGAAACAAAAATTCCCCAACTTTTGAAAATTTTTTTTCAAAATGTTTACCCCCTACAAAGTCCATTCAAAAAAAAAACCCCCACATCCCACCCCAAAGGGGGTCACACTACCCCCACTCTGACACTTAGGATTTTTTCAGGTGAGCGAGCTCCGACCTAAAATCTTGTAACCGCTCTAACTTTTGAACGAAGACAGATAGGAACAAGCCGATTCTTTCACTGAATTTGTCTCACTCTTAGCTTTCAATCGAGCTATCGCACGACAAAATCCGTCCACTGGAAGCCAAAATCGAAGCAAGCTGTCCAGAGGGGGGGGGACGTCAGTGAAATTTCAAAATTTGATGAAAAATGTTTTGGTGACGGTCCCAGGTCGAAATTCCACACTTTGGAAAATTTTCAAATTTTTACCCATAAATACACAATGGCAAACTACACAAACTATCTGCACACACTTAGGAGTATGGTTTTGGTGTTTTTTTTGTTTGCTTGGGGGGGTGTGCTCGGGGTGGAGGTGTGCGAAGCTCCGCCGACACCCACCGAAATTAAGCCTTGGAGATCCGCGGGCCCCCCCCCTCTAACTTGTTCGTAGCTTTTGGACGTCGCAAGTGAAGACAAGATATGAAAAAACAACCAAAACAACCCACAAAAAGCCGTTTCTTCACTGAATTTGTCTCACTCTTAGCTTTCAAACGAGGACTTAGTCGCACGACCAAAAAAAAAAAAAAAAAAACGCCCCCCCCCCTCCCCCCCCCGCCCCCCCCCCCCCCCCCCCCCCCCGCCCGCCCCCCCCCCCCCCCCCCCCCCCCCCCCCCCCCCCCCCCCCCCTCCCCCCCCCCCCCCCCCCCCCCCCCCCCCCCCCTCCCACCCCCTCCCCCCCCCCCCCCCCCCCCCCCCCCCCACCCCGCGCCGCCCCCTCCCCCCCCCCCTCCCCCCCCCCCCCTCCCCCCCCCCCCCCCCCCCCCCCCTCCGCGACCCCCTCCCCCCCGTCCCCTGGGAAGGCCATAAAAAATTATTCCCCGAAAGCCCAAGCTTGTCCCCCAGAGGGGGTGGGGGGGGGACCGCAGTCTGCTCTTTTGTTGGTTTCAGTGTGAATGATAAATTTCAAATTTGATGAAAAATGTTTTGGTGACGGTCCCAGGTCGATTTTCCACACTTTGGAAAATTTTCAAAATTTTACCCATACAAAGTCACTCTGACACTTAGGATTTTTTCAGGTGAGCGAGCTCCGACCTAAAATCTTGTAACCGCTCTAACTTTTGAACGAAGACAGATAGGAACAAGCCTATTTTTCACTGATTTGTTCACTCTTAGCTTTCAAACGAGCTATTGCCGACATTATCCGTTTCCACAAGAAAGCCAAAATCGAAGCAAGCTGTGTCCAGAGGGGGGGGGACGTCAGTGAAATTTCAAAATTTGAGGACAATGTTTTGGTGGCGGTCCCAGGTCGAAATTCACAATTTGGAAAATTTTCAATAATTTTACCCATACAAAGTCACTCTGACACTTAGGATTTTTTCAGGTGAGCGAGCTCCGACCTAAAATCTTGTAACCGCTCTAACTTTTGAACGGCTGGTCCGATTGACTCGCAACAAAAAATGTTGTCGAGCAGTTTTTCATCCTCTTTCCAATGCAACTCGAACGAACAAAATCCGTTCACTAGAACCAAAGTTAGAAGATTGCGGTCGGGGGGGGGAGGTCAGTGAAATTTGATGAAAAATGTTTTGGTGACGGTCCCAGGTCGAAATTCCACACTTTGGAAAATTTTCAAAATTTTACCCATACAAAGTCACTCTGACACTTAGGATTTTTTCAGGTGAGCGAGCTCCGACCTAAAATCTTGTAACCGCTCTAACTTTTGAATGAAGACAGATAGGAACAAGCCGATTCTTTCACTGAATTTGTCTCACTCTTAGCTTTCAAACGAGCTATCGCACGACAAAATCCGTCCACTGGAAGCCAAAATCGAAGCAAGCTGTCCAGGGGGGGGGACGTCAGTGAAATTTCAAAATTTGATGAAAAATGTTTTGGTGACGGTCCCAGGTCGAAATTCCACACTTTGGAAAATTTTCAAAATTTTACCCATACAAAGTCACTCTGACACTTAGGATTTTTTCAGGTGAGCGAGCTCCGACCTAAAATCTTGTAACCGCTCTAACTTTTGAACGAAGACAGATAGGAACAAGCCGTTTCTTTCACTGAATTTGTCTCACTCTTAGCTTTCAAACGAGCTATCGCACGACAAAATCCGTCCACTAGAAGCCAAAATCGAAGCAAGCTGTCCAGAGGGGGGGGGACGTCAGTGAAATTTCAAAATTTGATGAAAAATGTTTTGGTGACGGTCCCAGGTCGAAATTCCACACTTTGGAAAATTTTCAAAATTTTACCCATACAAAGTCACTCTGACACTTAGGATTTTTTCAGGTGAGCGAGCTCCGACCTAAAATCTTGTAACCGCTCTAACTTTTGAATGAAGACAGATAGGAACAAGCCGTTTCTTTCACTGAATTTGTCTCACTCTTAGCTTTCAAACGAGCTATCGCACGACAAAATCCGTCCACTGGAAGCCAAAATCGAAGCAAGCTGTCCAGAGGGGGGGGACGTCAGTGAAATTTCAAAATTTGATGAAAAATGTTTTGGTGACGGTCCCAGGTCGAAATTCCACACTTTGGAAAATTTTCAAAATTTTACCCATACAAAGTCACTCTGACACTTAGGATTTTTTCAGGTGAGCGAGCTCCGACCTAAAATCTTGTAACCGCTCTAACTTTTGAATGAAGACAGATATGAACAAGCCGTTTCTTTCACTGAATTTGTCTCACTCTTAGCTTTCAAACGAGCTATCGCACGACAAAATCCGTCCACTGGAAGCCAAAATCGAAGCAAGCTGTCCAGAGGGGGGGGACGTCAGTGAAATTTCAAAATTTGATGAAAAATGTTTTGGTGGCGGTCCCAGGTCGAAATTCCACACTTTGGAAAATTTTCAAAATTTTACCCATACAAAGTCACTCTGACACTTAGGATTTTTTCAGGTGAGCGAGCTCCGACCTAAAATCTTGTAACCGCTCTAACTTTTGAATGAAGACAGATATGAACAAGCCGTTTCTTTCACTGAATTTGTCTCACTCTTAGCTTTCAAACGAGCTATCGCACGACAAAATCCGTCCACTGGAAGCCAAAATCGAAGCAAGCTGTCCAGAGGGGGGGGGACGTCAGTGAAATTTCAAAATTTGATGAAAAATGTTTTGGTGGCGGTCCCAGGTCGAAATTCCACACTTTGGAAAATTTTCAAAATTTTACCCATACAAAGTCACTCTGACACTTAGGATTTTTTCAGGTGAGCGAGCTCCGACCTAAAATCTTGTAACCGCTCTAACTTTTGAACGGCTGGTCAGATTGACTCGCAACAAAAAATGTTGTCGAGCAGAATTTGTCTCACTCTTAGCTTTCAAACGAGCTATCGAACGACAAAATCCGTCCACTGGAAGCCAAAATCGAAGCAAGCTGTCCAGAGGGGGGGGGACGTCAGTGAAATTTCAAAATTTGATGAAAAATGTTTTGGTGGCGGTCCCAGGTCGAAATTCCACACTTTGGAAAATTTTCAAAATTTTACCCATACAAAGTCACTCTGACACTTAGGATTTTTTCAGGTGAGCGAGCTCCGACCTAAAATCTTGTAACCGCTCTAACTTTTGAATGAAGACAGATAGGAACAAGCCGATTCTTTCACTGAATTTGTCTCACTCTTAGCTTTCAAACGAGCTATCGCACGACAAAATCCGTCCACTGGAAGCCAAAATCGAAGCAAGCTGTCCAGAGGGGGGGGGACGTCAGTGAAATTTCCAAATTTGATGAAAAATGTTTTGGTGACGGTCCCAGGTCGAAATTCCACACTTTGGAAAATTTTCAAAATTTTACCCATACAAAGTCACTCTGACACTTAGGATTTTTTCAGGTGAGCGAGCTCCGACCTAAAATCTTGTAACCGCTCTAACTTTTGAACGAAGACAGATATGAACAAGCCGTTTCTTTCACTGAATTTGTCTCACTCTTAGCTTTCAAACGAGCTATCGCACGACAAAATCCGTCCACTGGAAGCCAAAATCGAAGCAAGCTGTCCAGAGGGGGGGGGGACGTCAGTGAAATTTCAAAATTTGATGAAAAATGTTTTGGTGGCGGTCCCAGGTCGAAATTCCACACTTTGGAAAATTTTCAAAATTTTACCCATACAAAGTCACTCTGACACTTAGGATTTTTTCAGGTGAGCGAGCTCCGACCTAAAATCTTGTAACCGCTCTAACTTTTGAATGAAGACAGATATGAACAAGCCGTTTCTTTCACTGAATTTGTCTCACTCTTAGCTTTCAAACGAGCTATCGCACGACAAAATCCGTCCACTGGAAGCCAAAATCGAAGCAAGCTGTCCAGAGGGGGGGGGACGTCAGTGAAATTTCAAAATTTGATGAAAAATGTTTTGGTGACGGTCCCAGGTCGAAATTCCACACTTTGGAAAATTTTCAAAATTTTACCCATACAAAGTCACTCTGACACTTAGGATTTTTTCAGGTGAGCGAGCTCCGACCTAAAATCTTGTAACCGCTCTAACTTTTGAATGAAGACAGATATGAAACAAGCCGTTTCTTTCACTGAATTTGTCTCACTCTTAGCTTTCAAACGAGCTATCGCACGACAAAATCCGTCCACTGGAAGCCAAAATCGAAGCAAGCTGTCCAGAGGGGGGGGGACGTCAGTGAAATTTCAAAATTTGATGAAAAATGTTTTGGTGACGGTCCCAGGTCGAAATTCCACACTTTGGAAAATTTTCAAAATTTTACCCATACAAAGTCACTCTGACACTTAGGATTTTTTCAGGTGAGCGAGCTCCGACCTAAAATCTTGTAACCGCTCTAACTTTTGAATGAAGACAGATATGAACAAGCCGTTTCTTTCACTGAATTTGTCTCACTCTTAGCTTTCAAACGAGCTATCGCACGACAAAAACCGTCCACTGGAAGCCAAAATCGAAGCAAGCTGTCCAGAGGGGGGGGGACGTCAGTGAAATTTCAAAATTTGATGAAAAATGTTTTGGTGGCGGTCCCAGGTCGAAATTCCACACTTTGGAAAATTTTCAAAATTTTACCCATACAAAGTCACTCTGACACTTAGGATTTTTTCAGGTGAGCGAGCTCCGACCTAAAATCTTGTAACCGCTCTAACTTTTGAATGAAGACAGATATGAACAAGCCGTTTCTTTCACTGAATTTGTCTCACTCTTAGCTTTCAAACGAGCTATCGCACGACAAAAACCGTCCACTGGAAGCCAAAATCGAAGCAAGCTGTCCAGAGGGGGGGGACGTCAGTGAAATTTCAAAATTTGATGAAAAATGTTTTGGTGGCGGTCCCAGGTCGAAATTCCACACTTTGGAAAATTTTCAAAATTTTACCCATACAAAGTCACTCTGACACTTAGGATTTTTTCAGGTGAGCGAGCTCCGACCTAAAATCTTGTAACCGCTCTAACTTTTGAACGGCTGGTCCGATTGACTCGCAACAAAAAATGTTGTCGAGCAGTTTTTCATCCTCTTTCCAATGCAACTCGAACGAACAAAATCCGTTCACTAGAACCAAAGTTAGAAGATTGCGGTCGGGGGGGGAGGTCAGTGAAATTTGATGAAAAATGTTTTGGTGACGGTCCCAGGTCGAAATTCCACACTTTGGAAAATTTTCAAAATTTTACCCATACAAAGTCACTCTGACACTTAGGATTTTTTCAGGTGAGCGAGCTCCGACCTAAAATCTTGTAACCGCTCTAACTTTTGAATGAAGACAGATAGGAACAAGCCGATTCTTTCACTGAATTTGTCTCACTCTTAGCTTTCAAACGAGCTATCGCACGACAAAATCCGTCCACTGGAAGCCAAAATCGAAGCAAGCTGTCCAGGGGGGGGGGACGTCAGCCGAAAATTTTTTCTCTCCGATTGACTTGAAACTCACCCTACCGATGCAGAATTTCACGCTGAATCCGAATCTGACCTCCGTTTTCTCATCCGATGCTTCGTTTTGACGCTACACACCAAAACGTCCCAAATTCTAACTCTGTCGTTTTTCGCCAATGTCCCAAAATCTTAAATGGCGTCTCACATTTGAACGAAGACAGATAGGAACAAGCCGATTCTTTCAGTGAATTTGTCTCACTCTTAGCTTTCAAACGAGCTATCGCACGACAAAATCCGTCCACTGGAAGCCAAAATCGAAGCAAGCTGTCCAGAGGGGGGGGGACGTCAGTGAAATTTCAAAATTTGATGAAAAATGTTTTGGTGGCGGTCCCAGGTCGAAATTCCACACTTTGGAAAATTTTCAAAATTTTACCCATACAAAGTCACTCTGACACTTAGGATTTTTTCAGGTGAGCGAGCTCCGACCTAAAATCTTGTAACCGCTCTAACTTTTGAATGAAGACAGATATGAACAAGCCGTTTCTTTCACTGAATTTGTCTCACTCTTAGCTTTCAAACGAGCTATCGCACGACAAAAACCGTCCACTGGAAGCCAAAATCGAAGCAAGCTGTCCAGAGGGGGGGGGACGTCAGTGAAATTTCAAAATTTGATGAAAAATGTTTTGGTGGCGGTCCCAGGTCGAAATTCCACACTTTGGAAAATTTTCAAAATTTTACCCATACAAAGTCACTCTGACACTTAGGATTTTTTCAGGTGAGCGAGCTCCGACCTAAAATCTTGTAACCGCTCTAACTTTTGAATGAAGACAGATATGAACAAGCCGTTTCTTTCACTGAATTTGTCTCACTCTTAGCTTTCAAACGAGCTATCGCACGACAAAAACCGTCCACTGGAAGCCAAAATCGAAGCAAGCTGTCCAGAGGGGGGGGACGTCAGTGAAATTTCAAAATTTGATGAAAAATGTTTTGGTGGCGGTCCCAGGTCGAAATTCCACACTTTGGAAAATTTTCAAAATTTTACCCATACAAAGTCACTCTGACACTTAGGATTTTTTCAGGTGAGCGAGCTCCGACCTAAAATCTTGTAACCGCTCTAACTTTTGAACGGCTGGTCCGATTGACTCGCAACAAAAAATGTTGTCGAGCAGTTTTTCATCCTAGCTTTCCAATGCAACTCGAACGAACAAAATCCGTTCACTAGAACCAAAGTTAGAAGATTGCTGTCCAGGGGGGGGGGAGGTCAGTGAAATTTGATGAAAAATGTTTTGGTGACGGTCCCAGGTCGAAATTCCACACTTTGGAAAATTTTCAAAATTTTACCCATACAAAGTCACTCTGACACTTAGGATTTTTTCAAGTAAGCGAGCTCCGACCTAAAATCTTGTAACCGCTCTAACTTTTGAACGAAGACAGATAGGAACAAGCCGATTCTTTCACTGAATTTGTCTCACTCTTAGCTTTCAAACGAGCTATCGTACGACAAAATCCGTCCACTGGAAGCCAAAATCGAAGCAAGCTGTCCAGGGGGGGGGACGTCAGTGAAAATTTTTTCTCTCCGATTGACTTGAAACTCACCCTACCGATGCAGAATTTCACGCTGAATCCGAATCTGACCTCCGTTTTCTCATCCGATGCTTCGTTTTGACGCTACACACCAAAACGTCCCAAATTCTAACTCTGTCGTTTTTCGCCAATGTCCCAAAATCTTAAATGGCGTCTCACATCTAAACGAAGACAGATAGGAACAAGCCGTTTCTTTCACTGAATTTGTCTCACTCTTAGCTTTCAAACGAGCTATCGCACGACAAAATCCGTCCACTGGAAGCCAAAATCGAAGCAAGCTGTCCAGAGGGGGGGGGACGTCAGTGAAGTTTCAAAATTTGATGAAAAATGTTTTGGTGGCGGTCCCAGGTCGAAATTCCACACTTTGGAAAATTTTCAAAATTTTACCCATACAAAGTCACTCTGACACTTAGGATTTTTTCAGGTGAGCGAGCTCCGACCTAAAATCTTGTAACCGCTCTAACTTTTGAATGAAGACAGATATGAACAAGCCGTTTCTTTCACTGAATTTGTCTCACTCTTAGCTTTCAAACGAGCTATCGCACGACAAAAACCGTCCACTGGAAGCCAAAATCGAAGCAAGCTGTCCAGAGGGGGGGGGACGTCAGTGAAATTTCAAAATTTGATGAAAAATGTTTTGGTGGCGGTCCCAGGTCGAAATTCCACACTTTGGAAAATTTTCAAAATTTTACCCATACAAAGTCACTCTGACACTTAGGATTTTTTCAGGTGAGCGAGCTCCGACCTAAAATCTTGTAACCGCTCTAACTTTTGAATGAAGACAGATATGAACAAGCCGTTTCTTTCACTGAATTTGTCTCACTCTTAGCTTTCAAACGAGCTATCGCACGACAAAAACCGTCCACTGGAAGCCAAAATCGAAGCAAGCTGTCCAGAGGGGGGGGGACGTCAGTGAAATTTCAAAATTTGATGAAAAATGTTTTGGTGGCGGTCCCAGGTCGAAATTCCACACTTTGGAAAATTTTCAAAATTTTACCCATACAAAGTCACTCTGACACTTAGGATTTTTTCAGGTGAGCGAGCTCCGACCTAAAATCTTGTAACCGCTCTAACTTTTGAACGGCTGGTCCGATTGACTCGCAACAAAAAATGTTGTCGAGCAGTTTTTCATCCTCTTTCCAATGCAACTCGAACGAACAAAATCCGTTCACTAGAACCAAAGTTAGAAGATTGCGGTCGGGGGGGGGAGGTCAGTGAAATTTCAAAATTTGATGAAAAATGTTTTGGTGACGGTCCCAGGTCGAAATTCCACACTTTGGAAAATTTTCAAAATTTTACCCATACAAAGTCACTCTGACACTTAGGATTTTTTCAAGTAAGCGAGCTCCGACCTAAAATCTTGTAACCGCTCTAACTTTTGAACGAAGACAGATAGGAACAAGCCGATTCTTTCACTGAATTTGTCTCACTCTTAGCTTTCAAACGAGCTATCGTACGACAAAATCCGTCCACTGGAAGCCAAAATCGAAGCAAGCTGTCCAGAGGGGGGGGGACGTCAGTGAAAATTTTTTCTCTCCGATTGACTTGAAACTCACCCTACCGATGCAGAATTTCACGCTGAATCCGAATCTGACCTCCGTTTTCTCATCCGATGCTTCGTTTTGAAGCTAGAGCCCAAAACGTCCCAAATTCTAACTCTGTCGTTTTTCGCCAATGTCCCAAAATCTTAAATGGCGTCTCACATTTAAACGAAGACAGATAGGAACAAGCCGATTCTTTCACTGAATTTGTCTCACTCTTAGCTTTCAAACGAGCTATCGCACGACAAAATCCGTCCACTGGAAGCCAAAATCGAAGCAAGCTGTCCAGAGGGGGGGGGGGACGTCAGTGAAATTTCAAAATTTGATGAAAAATGTTTTGGTGGCGGTCCCAGGTCGAAATTCCACACTTTGGAAAATTTTCAAAATTTTACCCATACAAAGTCACTCTGACACTTAGGATTTTTTCAGGTGAGCGAGCTCCGACCTAAAATCTTGTAACCGCTCTAACTTTTGAATGAAGACAGATATGAACAAGCCGTTTCTTTCACTGAATTTGTCTCACTCTTAGCTTTCAAACGAGCTATCGCACGACAAAAACCGTCCACTGGAAGCCAAAATCGAAGCAAGCTGTCCAGAGGGGGGGGGACGTCAGTGAAATTTCAAAATTTGATGAAAAATGTTTTGGTGGCGGTCCCAGGTCGAAATTCCACACTTTGGAAAATTTTCAAAATTTTACCCATACAAAGTCACTCTGACACTTAGGATTTTTTCAGGTGAGCGAGCTCCGACCTAAAATCTTGTAACCGCTCTAACTTTTGAATGAAGACAGATATGAACAAGCCGTTTCTTTCACTGAATTTGTCTCACTCTTAGCTTTCAAACGAGCTATCGCACGACAAAAACCGTCCACTGGAAGCCAAAATCGAAGCAAGCTGTCCAGAGGGGGGGGGACGTCAGTGAAATTTCAAAATTTGATGAAAAATGTTTTGGTGGCGGTCCCAGGTCGAAATTCCACACTTTGGAAAATTTTCAAAATTTTACCCATACAAAGTCACTCTGACACTTAGGATTTTTTCAGGTGAGCGAGCTCCGACCTAAAATCTTGTAACCGCTCTAACTTTTGAACGGCTGGTCCGATTGACTCGCAACAAAAAATGTTGTCGAGCAGTTTTTCATCCTCTTTCCAATGCAACTCGAACGAACAAAATCCGTTCACTAGAACCAAAGTTAGAAGATTGCGGTCGGGGGGGGGAGGTCAGTGAAATTTGATGAAAAATGTTTTGGTGACGGTCCCAGGTCGAAATTCCACACTTTGGAAAATTTTCAAAATTTTACCCATACAAAGTCACTCTGACACTTAGGATTTTTTCAAGTAAGCGAGCTCCGACCTAAAATCTTGTAACCGCTCTAACTTTTGAACGAAGACAGATAGGAACAAGCCGATTCTTTCACTGAATTTGTCTCACTCTTAGCTTTCAAACGAGCTATCGTACGACAAAATCCGTCCACTGGAAGCCAAAATCGAAGCAAGCTGTCCAGGGGGGGGGACGTCAGCCGAAAATTTTTTCTCTCCGATTGACTTGAAACTCACCCTACCGATGCAGAATTTCACGCTGAATCCGAATCTGACCTCCGTTTTCTCATCCGATGCTTCGTTTTGACGCTACACACCAAAACGTCCCAAATTCTAACTCTGTCGTTTTTCGCCAATGTCCCAAAATCTTAAATGGCGTCTCACATCTAAACGAAGACAGATAGGAACAAGCCGTTTCTTTCACTGAATTTGTCTCACTCTTAGCTTTCAAACGAGCTATCGCACGACAAAATCCGTCCACTGGAAGCCAAAATCGAAGCAAGCTGTCCAGAGGGGGGGGGACGTCAGTGAAGTTTCAAAATTTGATGAAAAATGTTTTGGTGGCGGTCCCAGGTCGAAATTCCACACTTTGGAAAATTTTCAAAATTTTACCCATACAAAGTCACTCTGACACTTAGGATTTTTTCAGGTGAGCGAGCTCCGACCTAAAATCTTGTAACCGCTCTAACTTTTGAATGAAGACAGATATGAACAAGCCGTTTCTTTCACTGAATTTGTCTCACTCTTAGCTTTCAAACGAGCTATCGCACGACAAAAACCGTCCACTGGAAGCCAAAATCGAAGCAAGCTGTCCAGAGGGGGGGGACGTCAGTGAAATTTCAAAATTTGATGAAAAATGTTTTGGTGGCGGTCCCAGGTCGAAATTCCACACTTTGGAAAATTTTCAAAATTTTACCCATACAAAGTCACTCTGACACTTAGGATTTTTTCAGGTGAGCGAGCTCCGACCTAAAATCTTGTAACCGCTCTAACTTTTGAATGAAGACAGATATGAACAAGCCGTTTCTTTCACTGAATTTGTCTCACTCTTAGCTTTCAAACGAGCTATCGCACGACAAAAACCGTCCACTGGAAGCCAAAATCGAAGCAAGCTGTCCAGAGGGGGGGGACGTCAGTGAAATTTCAAAATTTGATGAAAAATGTTTTGGTGGCGGTCCCAGGTCGAAATTCCACACTTTGGAAAATTTTCAAAATTTTACCCATACAAAGTCACTCTGACACTTAGGATTTTTTCAGGTGAGCGAGCTCCGACCTAAAATCTTGTAACCGCTCTAACTTTTGAACGGCTGGTCCGATTGACTCGCAACAAAAAATGTTGTCGAGCAGTTTTTCATCCTCTTTCCAATGCAACTCGAACGAACAAAATCCGTTCACTAGAACCAAAGTTAGAAGATTGCGGTCGGGGGGGGGGAGGTCAGTGAAATTTGATGAAAAATGTTTTGGTGACGGTCCCAGGTCGAAATTCCACACTTTGGAAAATTTTCAAAATTTTACCCATACAAAGTCACTCTGACACTTAGGATTTTTTCAAGTAAGCGAGCTCCGACCTAAAATCTTGTAACCGCTCTAACTTTTGAACGAAGACAGATAGGAACAAGCCGATTCTTTCACTGAATTTGTCTCACTCTTAGCTTTCAAACGAGCTATCGTACGACAAAATCCGTCCACTGGAAGCCAAAATCGAAGCAAGCTGTCCAGGGGGGGGGACGTCAGCCGAAAATTTTTTCTCTCCGATTGACTTGAAACTCACCCTACCGATGCAGAATTTCACGCTGAATCCGAATCTGACCTCCGTTTTCTCATCCGATGCTTCGTTTTGACGCTACACACCAAAACGTCCCAAATTCTAACTCTGTCGTTTTTCGCCAATGTCCCAAAATCTTAAATGGCGTCTCACATCTAAACGAAGACAGATAGGAACAAGCCGTTTCTTTCACTGAATTTGTCTCACTCTTAGCTTTCAAACGAGCTATCGCACGACAAAATCCGTCCACTGGAAGCCAAAATCGAAGCAAGCTGTCCAGAGGGGGGGGGACGTCAGTGAAATTTCAAAATTTGATGAAAAATGTTTTGGTGGCGGTCCCAGGTCGAAATTCCACACTTTGGAAAATTTTCAAAATTTTACCCATACAAAGTCACTCTGACACTTAGGATTTTTTCAGGTGAGCGAGCTCCGACCTAAAATCTTGTAACCGCTCTAACTTTTGAATGAAGACAGATATGAACAAGCCGTTTCTTTCACTGAATTTGTCTCACTCTTAGCTTTCAAACGAGCTATCGCACGACAAAAACCGTCCACTGGAAGCCAAAATCGAAGCAAGCTGTCCAGAGGGGGGGGACGTCAGTGAAATTTCAAAATTTGATGAAAAATGTTTTGGTGGCGGTCCCAGGTCGAAATTCCACACTTTGGAAAATTTTCAAAATTTTACCCATACAAAGTCACTCTGACACTTAGGATTTTTTCAGGTGAGCGAGCTCCGACCTAAAATCTTGTAACCGCTCTAACTTTTGAACGGCTGGTCCGATTGACTCGCAACAAAAAATGTTGTCGAGCAGTTTTTCATCCTCTTTCCAATGCAACTCGAACGAACAAAATCCGTTCACTAGAACCAAAGTTAGAAGATTGCGGTCGGGGGGGGGAGGTCAGTGAAATTTGATGAAAAATGTTTTGGTGACGGTCCCAGGTCGAAATTCCACACTTTGGAAAATTTTCAAAATTTTACCCATACAAAGTCACTCTGACACTTAGGATTTTTTCAAGTAAGCGAGCTCCGACCTAAAATCTTGTAACCGCTCTAACTTTTGAACGAAGACAGATAGGAACAAGCCGATTCTTTCACTGAATTTGTCTCACTCTTAGCTTTCAAACGAGCTATCGTACGACAAAATCCGTCCACTGGAAGCCAAAATCGAAGCAAGCTGTCCAGGGGGGGGGACGTCAGCCGAAAATTTTTTCTCTCCGATTGACTTGAAACTCACCCTACCGATGCAGAATTTCACGCTGAATCCGAATCTGACCTCCGTTTTCTCATCCGATGCTTCGTTTTGACGCTACACACCAAAACGTCCCAAATTCTAACTCTGTCGTTTTTCGCCAATGTCCCAAAATCTTAAATGGCGTCTCACATCTAAACGAAGACAGATAGGAACAAGCCGTTTCTTTCACTGAATTTGTCTCACTCTTAGCTTTCAAACGAGCTATCGCACGACAAAATCCGTCCACTGGAAGCCAAAATCGAAGCAAGCTGTCCAGAGGGGGGGGGACGTCAGTGAAATTTCAAAATTTGATGAAAAATGTTTTGGTGGCGGTCCCAGGTCGAAATTCCACACTTTGGAAAATTTTCAAAATTTTACCCATACAAAGTCACTCTGACACTTAGGATTTTTTCAGGTGAGCGAGCTCCGACCTAAAATCTTGTAACCGCTCTAACTTTTGAATGAAGACAGATATGAACAAGCCGTTTCTTTCACTGAATTTGTCTCACTCTTAGCTTTCAAACGAGCTATCGCACGACAAAAACCGTCCACTGGAAGCCAAAATCGAAGCAAGCTGTCCAGGGGGGGGGACGTCAGTGAAATTTCAAAATTTGATGAAAAATGTTTTGGTGGCGGTCCCAGGTCGAAATTCCACACTTTGGAAAATTTTCAAAATTTTACCCATACAAAGTCACTCTGACACTTAGGATTTTTTCAGGTGAGCGAGCTCCGACCTAAAATCTTGTAACCGCTCTAACTTTTGAATGAAGACAGATAGGAACAAGCCGTTTCTTTCACTGAATTTGTCTCACTCTTAGCTTTCAAACGAGCTATCGCACGACAAAATCCGTCCACTGGAAGCCAAAATCGAAGCAAGCTGTCCAGAGGGGGGGGGACGTCAGTGAAATTTCAAAATTTGATGAAAAATGTTTTGGTGGCGGTCCCAGGTCGAAATTCCACACTTTGGAAAATTTTCAAAATTTTACCCATACAAAGTCACTCTGACACTTAGGATTTTTTCAGGTGAGCGAGCTCCGACCTAAAATCTTGTAACCGCTCTAACTTTTGAATGAAGACAGATATGAACAAGCCGTTTCTTTCACTGAATTTGTCTCACTCTTAGCTTTCAAACGAGCTATCGCACGACAAAAACCGTCCACTGGAAGCCAAAATCGAAGCAAGCTGTCCAGAGGGGGGGGACGTCAGTGAAATTTCAAAATTTGATGAAAAATGTTTTGGTGGCGGTCCCAGGTCGAAATTCCACACTTTGGAAAATTTTCAAAATTTTACCCATACAAAGTCACTCTGACACTTAGGATTTTTTCAGGTGAGCGAGCTCCGACCTAAAATCTTGTAACCGCTCTAACTTTTGAACGGCTGGTCCGATTGACTCGCAACAAAAAATGTTGTCGAGCAGTTTTTCATCCTCTTTCCAATGCAACTCGAACGAACAAAATCCGTTCACTAGAACCAAAGTTAGAAGATTGCTGTCGGGGGGGGGAGGTCAGTGAAATTTGATGAAAAATGTTTTGGTGACGGTCCCAGGTCGAAATTCCACACTTTGGAAAATTTTCAAAATTTTACCCATACAAAGTCACTCTGACACTTAGGATTTTTTCAGGTGAGCGAGCTCCGACCTAAAATCTTGTAACCGCTCTAACTTTTGAATGAAGACAGATAGGAATAAGCCGATTCTTTCAGTGAATTTGTCTCACTCTTAGCTTTCAAACGAGCTATCGTACGACAAAATCCGTCCACTGGAAGCCAAAATCGAAGCAAGCTGTCCAGGGGGGGGGACGTCAGCCGAAAATTTTTTCTCTCCGATTGACTTGAAACTCACCCTACCGATGCAGAATTTCACGCTGAATCCGAATCTGACCTCCGTTTTCTCATCCGATGCTTCGTTTTGACGCTACACACCAAAACGTCCCAAATTCTAACTCTGTCGTTTTTCGCCAATGTCCCAAAATCTTAAATGGCGTCTCACATCTAAACGAAGACAGATAGGAACAAGCCGTTTCTTTCACTGAATTTGTCTCACTCTTAGCTTTCAAACGAGCTATCGCACGACAAAATCCGTCCACTGGAAGCCAAAATCGAAGCAAGCTGTCCAGAGGGGGGGGGACGTCAGTGAAATTTCAAAATTTGATGAAAAATGTTTTGGTGGCGGTCCCAGGTCGAAATTCCACACTTTGGAAAATTTTCAAAATTTTACCCATACAAAGTCACTCTGACACTTAGGATTTTTTCAGGTGAGCGAGCTCCGACCTAAAATCTTGTAACCGCTCTAACTTTTGAATGAAGACAGATATGAACAAGCCGATTCTTTCACTGAATTTGTCTCACTCTTAGCTTTCAAACGAGCTATCGCACGACAAAAACCGTCCACTGGAAGCCAAAATCGAAGCAAGCTGTCCAGAGGGGGGGGACGTCAGTGAAATTTCAAAATTTGATGAAAAATGTTTTGGTGGCGGTCCCAGGTCGAAATTCCACACTTTGGAAAATTTTCAAAATTTTACCCATACAAAGTCACTCTGACACTTAGGATTTTTTCAGGTGAGCGAGCTCCGACCTAAAATCTTGTAACCGCTCTAACTTTTGAACGGCTGGTCCGATTGACTCGCAACAAAAAATGTTGTCGAGCAGTTTTTCATCCTCTTTCCAATGCAACTCGAACGAACAAAATCCGTTCACTAGAACCAAAGTTAGAAGATTGCGGTCGGGGGGGGGAGGTCAGTGAAATTTGATGAAAAATGTTTTGGTGACGGTCCCAGGTCGAAATTCCACACTTTGGAAAATTTTCAAAATTTTACCCATACAAAGTCACTCTGACACTTAGGATTTTTTCAAGTAAGCGAGCTCCGACCTAAAATCTTGTAACCGCTCTAACTTTTGAACGAAGACAGATAGGAACAAGCCGATTCTTTCACTGAATTTGTCTCACTCTTAGCTTTCAAACGAGCTATCGTACGACAAAATCCGTCCACTGGAAGCCAAAATCGAAGCAAGCTGTCCAGGGGGGGGGACGTCAGCCGAAAATTTTTTCTCTCCGATTGACTTGAAACTCACCCTACCGATGCAGAATTTCACGCTGAATCCGAATCTGACCTCCGTTTTCTCATCCGATGCTTCGTTTTGACGCTACACACCAAAACGTCCCAAATTCTAACTCTGTCGTTTTTCGCCAATGTCCCAAAATCTTAAATGGCGTCTCACATCTAAACGAAGACAGATAGGAACAAGCCGTTTCTTTCACTGAATTTGTCTCACTCTTAGCTTTCAAACGAGCTATCGCACGACAAAATCCGTCCACTGGAAGCCAAAATCGAAGCAAGCTGTCCAGAGGGGGGGGGACGTCAGTGAAGTTTCAAAATTTGATGAAAAATGTTTTGGTGGCGGTCCCAGGTCGAAATTCCACACTTTGGAAAATTTTCAAAATTTTACCCATACAAAGTCACTCTGACACTTAGGATTTTTTCAGGTGAGCGAGCTCCGACCTAAAATCTTGTAACCGCTCTAACTTTTGAATGAAGACAGATATGAACAAGCCGTTTCTTTCACTGAATTTGTCTCACTCTTAGCTTTCAAACGAGCTATCGCACGACAAAATCCGTCCACTGGAAGCCAAAATCGAAGCAAGCTGTCCAGAGGGGGGGGGACGTCAGTGAAATTTCAAAATTTGATGAAAAATGTTTTGGTGGCGGTCCCAGGTCGAAATTCCACACTTTGGAAAATTTTCAAAATTTTACCCATACAAAGTCACTCTGACACTTAGGATTTTTTCAGGTGAGCGAGCTCCGACCTAAAATCTTGTAACCGCTCTAACTTTTGAATGAAGACAGATATGAACAAGCCGATTCTTTCACTGAATTTGTCTCACTCTTAGCTTTCAAACGAGCTATCGCACGACAAAATCCGTCCACTGGAAGCCAAAATCGAAGCAAGCTGTCCAGAGGGGGGGGGACGTCAGTGAAATTTCAAAATTTGATGAAAAATGTTTTGGTGGCGGTCCCAGGTCGAAATTCCACACTTTGGAAAATTTTCAAAATTTTACCCATACAAAGTCACTCTGACACTTAGGATTTTTTCAGGTGAGCGAGCTCCGACCTAAAATCTTGTAACCGCTCTAACTTTTGAATGAAGACAGATAGGAACAAGCCGTTTCTTTCACTGAATTTGTCTCACTCTTAGCTTTCAAACGAGCTATCGCACGACAAAATCCGTCCACTGGAAGCCAAAATCGAAGCAAGCTGTCCAGAGGGGGGGGACGTCAGTGAAATTTCAAAATTTGATGAAAAATGTTTTGGTGACGGTCCCAGGTCGAAATTCCACACTTTGGAAAATTTTCAAAATTTTACCCATACAAAGTCACTCTGACACTTAGGATTTTTTCAGGTGAGCGAGCTCCGACCTAAAATCTTGTAACCGCTCTAACTTTTGAATGAAGACAGATAGGAACAAGCCGATTCTTTCACTGAATTTGTCTCACTCTTAGCTTTCAAACGAGCTATCGCACGACAAAATCCGTCCACTGGAAGCCAAAATCGAAGCAAGCTGTCCAGAGGGGGGGGGGACGTCAGTGAAATTTCAAAATTGATGAAAAATGTTTTGGTGGCGGTCCCAGGTCGAAATTCCACACTTTGGAAAATTTTCAAAATTTTACCCATACAAAGTCACTCTGACACTTAGGATTTTTTCAGGTGAGCGAGCTCCGACCTAAAATCTTGTAAACGCTCTAACTTTTGAACGAAGACAGATAGGAACAAGCCGATTCTTTCACTGAATTTGTCTCACTCTTAGCTTTCAAACGAGCTATCGCACGACAAAATCCGTCCACTGGAAGCCAAAATCGAAGCAAGCTGTCCAGAGGGGGGGGGACGTCAGTGAAATTTCAAAATTTGATGAAAAATGTTTTGGTGGCGGTCCCAGGTCGAAATTCCACACTTTGGAAAATTTTCAAAATTTTACCCATACAAAGTCACTCTGACACTTAGGATTTTTTCAGGTGAGCGAGCTCCGACCTAAAATCTTGTAACCGCTCTAACTTTTGAATGAAGACAGATATGAACAAGCCGTTTCTTTCACTGAATTTGTCTCACTCTTAGCTTTCAAACGAGCTATCGCACGACAAAAACCGTCCACTGGAAGCCAAAATCGAAGCAAGCTGTCCAGAGGGGGGGGACGTCAGTGAAATTTCAAAATTTGATGAAAAATGTTTTGGTGGCGGTCCCAGGTCGAAATTCCACACTTTGGAAAATTTTCAAAATTTTACCCATACAAAGTCACTCTGACACTTAGGATTTTTTCAGGTGAGCGAGCTCCGACCTAAAATCTTGTAACCGCTCTAACTTTTGAATGAAGACAGATATGAACAAGCCGTTTCTTTCACTGAATTTGTCTCACTCTTAGCTTTCAAACGAGCTATCGCACGACAAAAACCGTCCACTGGAAGCCAAAATCGAAGCAAGCTGTCCAGAGGGGGGGGACGTCAGTGAAATTTCAAAATTTGATGAAAAATGTTTTGGTGGCGGTCCCAGGTCGAAATTCCACACTTTGGAAAATTTTCAAAATTTTACCCATACAAAGTCACTCTGACACTTAGGATTTTTTCAGGTGAGCGAGCTCCGACCTAAAATCTTGTAACCGCTCTAACTTTTGAACGAAGACAGATAGGAACAAGCCGTTTCTTTCACTGAATTTGTCTCACTCTTAGCTTTCAAACGAGCTATCGCACGACAAAATCCGTCCACTGGAAGCCAAAATCGAAGCAAGCTGTCCAGAGGGGGGGGACGTCAGTGAAATTTCAAAATTTGATGAAAAATGTTTTGGTGGCGGTCCCAGGTCGAAATTCCACACTTTGGAAAATTTTCAAAATTTTACCCATACAAAGTCACTCTGACACTTAGGATTTTTTCAGGTGAGCGAGCTCCGACCTAAAATCTTGTAACCGCTCTAACTTTTGAATGAAGACAGATAGGAACAAGCCGTTTCTTTCACTGAATTTGTCTCACTCTTAGCTTTCAAACGAGCTATCGCACGACAAAAACCGTCCACTGGAAGCCAAAATCGAAGCAAGCTGTCCAGAGGGGGGGGGACGTCAGTGAAATTTCAAAATTTGATGAAAAATGTTTTGGTGGCGGTCCCAGGTCGAAATTCCACACTTTGGAAAATTTTCAAAATTTTACCCATACAAAGTCACTCTGACACTTAGGATTTTTTCAGGTGAGCGAGCTCCGACCTAAAATCTTGTAACCGCTCTAACTTTTGAACGGCTGGTCAGATAGGAACAAGCCGATTCTTTCACTGAATTTGTCTCACTCTTAGCTTTCAAACGAGCTATCGAACGACAAAATCCGTCCACTGGAAGCCAAAATCGAAGCAAGCTGTCCAGAGGGGGGGGGACGTCAGTGAAATTTCAAAATTTGATGAAAAATGTTTTGGTGACGGTCCCAGGTCGAAATTCCACACTTTGGAAAATTTTCAAAATTTTACCCATACAAAGTCACTCTGACACTTAGGATTTTTTCAGGTGAGCGAGCTCCGACCTAAAATCTTGTAACCGCTCTAACTTTTGAACGAAGACAGATAGGAACAAGCCGATTCTTTCACTGAATTTGTCTCACTCTTAGCTTTCAAACGAGCTATCGTACGACAAAATCCGTCCACTGGAAGCCAAAATCGAAGCAAGCTGTCCAGGGGGGGGACGTCAGCCGAAAATTTTTTCTCTCCGATTGACTTGAAACTCACCCTACCGATGCAGAATTTCACGCTGAATCCGAATCTGACCTCCGTTTTCTCATCCGATGCTTCGTTTTGACGCTACACACCAAAACGTCCCAAATTCTAACTCTGTCGTTTTTCGCCAATGTCCCAAAATCTTAAATGGCGTCTCACATCTAAACGAAGACAGATAGGAACAAGCCGTTTCTTTCACTGAATTTGTCTCACTCTTAGCTTTCAAACGAGCTATCGCACGACAAAATCCGTCCACTGGAAGCCAAAATCGAAGCAAGCTGTCCAGAGGGGGGGGGACGTCAGTGAAGTTTCAAAATTTGATGAAAAATGTTTTGGTGGCGGTCCCAGGTCGAAATTCCACACTTTGGAAAATTTTCAAAATTTTACCCATACAAAGTCACTCTGACACTTAGGATTTTTTCAGGTGAGCGAGCTCCGACCTAAAATCTTGTAACCGCTCTAACTTTTGAATGAAGACAGATATGAACAAGCCGTTTCTTTCACTGAATTTGTCTCACTCTTAGCTTTCAAACGAGCTATCGCACGACAAAAACCGTCCACTGGAAGCCAAAATCGAAGCAAGCTGTCCAGAGGGGGGGGGACGTCAGTGAAATTTCAAAATTTGATGAAAAATGTTTTGGTGGCGGTCCCAGGTCGAAATTCCACACTTTGGAAAATTTTCAAAATTTTACCCATACAAAGTCACTCTGACACTTAGGATTTTTTCAGGTGAGCGAGCTCCGACCTAAAATCTTGTAACCGCTCTAACTTTTGAATGAAGACAGATATGAACAAGCCGTTTCTTTCACTGAATTTGTCTCACTCTTAGCTTTCAAACGAGCTATCGCACGACAAAATCCGTCCACTGGAAGCCAAAATCGAAGCAAGCTGTCCAGAGGGGGGGGGACGACAGTGAAATTTCAAAATTTGATGAAAAATGTTTTGGTGGCGGTCCCAGGTCGAAATTCCACACTTTGGAAAATTTTCAAAATTTTACCCATACAAAGTCACTCTGACACTTAGGATTTTTTCAGGTGAGCGAGCTCCGACCTAAAATCTTGTAACCGCTCTAACTTTTGAATGAAGACAGATATGAACAAGCCGTTTCTTTCACTGAATTTGTCTCACTCTTAGCTTTCAAACGAGCTATCGCACGACAAAAACCGTCCACTGGAAGCCAAAATCGAAGCAAGCTGTCCAGAGGGGGGGGGACGTCAGTGAAGTTTCAAAATTTGATGAAAAATGTTTTGGTGGCGGTCCCAGGTCGAAATTCCACACTGTGGAAAATTTTCAAAATTTTACCCATACAAAGTCACTCTGACACTTAGGATTTTTTCAGGTGAGCGAGCTCCGACCTAAAATCTTGTAACCGCTCTAACTTTTGAACGAAGACAGATAGGAACAAGCCGATTCTTTCACTGAATTTGTCTCACTCTTAGCTTTCAAACGAGCTATCGTACGACAAAATCCGTCCACTGGAAGCCAAAATCGAAGCAAGCTGTCCAGGGGGGGGGACGTCAGCCGAAAATTTTTTCTCTCCGATTGACTTGAAACTCACCCTACCGATGCAGAATTTCACGCTGAATCCGAATCTGACCTCCGTTTTCTCATCCGATGCTTCGTTTTGACGCTACACACCAAAACGTCCCAAATTCTAACTCTGTCGTTTTTCGCCAATGTCCCAAAATCTTAAATGGCGTCTCACATCTAAACGAAGACAGATAGGAACAAGCCGTTTCTTTCACTGAATTTGTCTCACTCTTAGCTTTCAAACGAGCTATCGCACGACAAAATCCGTCCACTGGAAGCCAAAATCGAAGCAAGCTGTCCAGAGGGGGGGGGACGTCAGTGAAATTTCAAAATTTGATGAAAAATGTTTTGGTGGCGGTCCCAGGTCGAAATTCCACACTTTGGAAAATTTTCAAAATTTTACCCATACAAAGTCACTCTGACACTTAGGATTTTTTCAGGTGAGCGAGCTCCGACCTAAAATCTTGTAACCGCTCTAACTTTTGAATGAAGACAGATATGAACAAGCCGTTTCTTTCACTGAATTTGTCTCACTCTTAGCTTTCAAACGAGCTATCGCACGACAAAAACCGTCCACTGGAAGCCAAAATCGAAGCAAGCTGTCCAGAGGGGGGGGGACGTCAGTGAAATTTCAAAATTTGATGAAAAATGTTTTGGTGGCGGTCCCAGGTCGAAATTCCACACTTTGGAAAATTTTCAAAATTTTACCCATACAAAGTCACTCTGACACTTAGGATTTTTTCAGGTGAGCGAGCTCCGACCTAAAATCTTGTAACCGCTCTAACTTTTGAATGAAGACAGATATGAACAAGCCGTTTCTTTCACTGAATTTGTCTCACTCTTAGCTTTCAAACGAGCTATCGCACGACAAAAACCGTCCACTGGAAGCCAAAATCGAAGCAAGCTGTCCAGAGGGGGGGGGACGTCAGTGAAGTTTCAAAATTTGATGAAAAATGTTTTGGTGGCGGTCCCAGGTCGAAATTCCACACTGTGGAAAATTTTCAAAATTTTACCCATACAAAGTCACTCTGACACTTAGGATTTTTTCAGGTGAGCGAGCTCCGACCTAAAATCTTGTAACCGCTCTAACTTTTGAAAGAAGACAGATAGGAACAAGCCGTTATTTTCACTGAATTTGTCTCACTCTTAGCTTTCAAACGAGCTATCGCACGACAAAATCCGTCCACTGGAAGCCAAAATCGAAGCAAGCTGTCCAGGGGGGGGGGACGTCAGCCGAAAATTTTTTCTCTCCGATTGACTTGAAACTCACCCTACCGATGCAGAATTTCACGCTGAATCCGAATCTGACCTCCGTTTTCTCATCCGATGCTTCGTTTTGACGCTACACACCAAAACGTCCCAAATTCTAACTCTGTCGTTTTTCGAAAAATGTTGAAAATTTTTTCTCACCGATTGACTTGAAACTCACCCTACCGATGCAGAATTTCACGCTGAATACGAATCCGACCTCCGTTTTCTCATCCGACCACTCCTTCCACTCGAAACAACCCATTTTACAACCCAACATTCAGCAGATTGCACGAAAAACATCACACACTATAGCCTCAAGACTAATCCTGGCGGTCGCCCACGTCAACCTAGACGGTCGCCCACGTCAACCTGGACGGTCGCCCACGTCAACCAGGCGGTCGGACCAACTCACCCGAGTCTCACACTCTGTCGTTGCAGAGGGGGGGGGGAGTCAGCGAACATGTTGTGAACGTGAACCCACCTGGCCGGCACACCACGACAGACCACAACCTCTGTCGTTCCAGAGGGGGGGGGACTCAGACCCGAAGCACCACGGCGGCCGACCACGACACTCTGCCGTGCCAGAGGGGGGGGACTCAGCGACGGCGGCCATCTTGCGCTATCCAGAAGTGGAGTTTTACTTACTACTTATAATGATAGCCAATTTGAATGAAATTCTCGCAGATGAGAAAAAAAGACTATTTGCTGTTTCTATGTTTGAAATTTGAAATACTATTCATACAGCATTATTATACATGTATGAATAAAAGCAATAAATTAGCATTGATATAGCAAGAAACATGCCAGATAGAACACTTTCACGCTATGTTTTAGTATTTTTAGCATTCCGAAGCGATTGGTTCTGCAACAATAAAAAGTATCTGAAATTTGTAAAAAATGCACTTTCAAATTTTGAATTGCTATTTGTAGCATGGCAAAATCAAAGTTTTGAAAAACCGACTCCACCACTGAAAAGATCATGTACGAAATACAGTATGCAAGTAATTTCATTAAATTTGAGCGTTTAGTTTCGGAAATCTGAGGGGGGGCCGAATCGGCCCCTCCCCAGGCTGAGACAGTTAAAAAAAACCAGGTCAGATAGGGTTAAGGAGGACATCCTTTATGTAATGTACAAACAAATGTATGATTCGCAACACCGTTTGTCTAATGTTTCGCAGTTCATGCTTTGTCTGGTATTTTGCCATTCCATTTGCAACATGAGCAGTATTTGTCTTTACCCTAAGTGTAAGGTTAAGGACAAAAAGATGGACTTAAAGTTCACAACCCTCTTACACTAGCGACCTACGTATAATGTGCGGACACTCAATGAACCAGCCCGGTTTTACCAGTTAGCCGAAGGCTGTTTTACACGAAAATATGATTTTATCGCGATACAACAACACAGATGGAATGCTATTGAAGACGGAGGCGTGCACTCAAACGACCGGTATCAATTTTTATACAACAATGGATCCATGTTAGTCGAGCATTGCGAAGCAGCGGACCTCTTCACCGCATCGCACAAGCAACCACATAGGCGGAGTCAAGCGGTGTGGAGTTGGCAGCACGCAAATGCCGCGAAAGCACAAGTAGACCACATGCTGATGAGCCGTAGATGGACAAACTCGTTAAGAAGCTGCCGCAGCTATTCGTCGGTCGAGATAGACTCAGATCAGAGAATACTCTGTGCATTAACGAAGATAAGCCTACGCGTTAGCGGCAAGAAACAGAATTCAAGAGGACTACACAGAATTCCATGAGTACGCAATCCATGAAAAAAGCGCTGATCATCCGGCTGTGACACTCTGGCGGCAGAAGTTGTGAAGTACGGTGGCCCTATTGTTTCCGAAAGTGTATGTAACATATATGTCCCTAACATAATACATGTATGTCTTTAATGGTGATAGTCTCTCCCATACAATGGAGAAGTAACGAGATAGTGCCGATCCCAAAAAGCATGCTAAGCAGATGACCAACTTCAGAGGAATCTCCCTTATGTCAGTATCTGCTAAGATCTTCAATCGAGTCCTACTCAATCGAATTTATGACGAAGTCAACGCGAAACTTAGAACTCATCAAGCTGCATTCAGAAGAGTCATGAGTTGCGCCGAACAGATTCATGCGCTAAGAAGAATCACCGAAAGTTTTCATCAAAAGCAGCTACCCATGATCGTTACATTCGTGGACTTCAGAAAGGTTTTCGATTCCATTAATATATACGCAATGTGGACCATATCCTTGCTCACTATGGTATTCCTGCTAAAATCCATCAGAGTCCTCTACACGAACTCAATGAACTCAATGAGTGTGAAAGTTGGTAAGTAGTAAGTAAAACTCCACTTCTGGATAGCGCAAGATGGCCGCCGTCGCTGACGTCCCCCCCCCTGTCAGCCGAGTCGGTCGTGGTCAGCCGCCGTGTTACTTCGAGTCTGACTCCCCCCCTCCTCCTCCTCCTGTCAGCCGAGTCGGTCGTGGTGAGCCGCCGTGTTGCTTCGAGTCTGACGTCCCCCCCCCTCTGGCCGGCCGACGTAGCGAGCGGTGGTGTGTGATGCGCTCTCCAGGTTGGCGTGGTGTGCCGGCCAGGTTGGGAGGGTGGAATGTCGTAGCTCACCTGAAAAAATCCTAAGTGTCAGAGTGGCTTTGTATGGACAAACTTTTGAAAATTTTCCAAAGTGTCGCATTTCGACCTGGGACCCTGATCAAAGTTTGTTTCATCAAATTTCACTGACCCCCCCTCGGTAGCAGTCTTCTAACTTTGGTTCTAGTGGACGGATTTTGTCTTACAGCTACTCAATTGAAAGAGGAGAAAAAACTGCTCGGTGACATTTTTGTTGCGAGTCAATCGCACCAGCAGTTCAAAAGTTAGAGCTGTTACAAGATTTTAGGTCGGAGCTCACCTGAAAAAAAAATCTTAAGTGTCAGAGTGGCTTTGTATGGACAAACTTTTGAAAATTTTCCAAAGTGTCGCATTTCGACCTGGGACCCTGACCAAAGTTTGTTTCATCAAATTTCACTGACCCCCCCCCTCGGTAGCAGTCTTCTAACTTTGGTTCTAGTGGACGGATTTTGTCTTACAGCTACTCGTTTGAAAGAGGAGAAAAAACTGCTCGGTAACAGTTTTGTTGCGAGTCAATCGGACCAGCCGTTCAAAAGTCAGAGCTGTTACAAGATTTTAGGTCGGAGCTCACCTGAAAATATCCTAAGTGTCAGAGTGGCTTTGTATGGAAAAAAATTTGAAAATTTTCCAAAGTGTCGCATTTCGACCTGGGACCCTGACCAACGTTTGTTTCATCAAATTTCACTGACCCCCCTCGGCAGCAGTCTTCTAACTTTGGTTCTAGTGGACGGATTTTGTCTTACAGCTACTCGTTTGAAAGAGAGAAAAAACTGCTCGGTGACATTTTTGTTGCGAGTCAATCGGACCAGCCGTTCAAAAGTTAGAGCTGTTACAAGATTTTAGGTCGGAGCTCACCTGAAAAAGTCCTAAGTGTCAGAGTGGCTTTGTATGGACAAATTTTGAAAATTTTCCAAAGTGTCGCATTTCGACCTGGGACCCTGACCAAAGTTTGTTTCATCAAATTTCACTGACCCCCCCCTCGGTAGCAGTCTTCTAACTTTGGTTCTAGTGGACGGATTTTGTCTTACAGCTACTCGTTTGAAAGAGGAGAAAAAACTGCTCGGTAACAGTTTTGTTGCGAGTCAATCGGACCAGCCGTTCAAAAGTCAGAGCTGTTACAAGATTTTAGGTCGGAGCTCACCTGAAAATATCCTAAGTGTCAGAGTGGCTTTGTATGGAAAAAAATTTGAAAATTTTCCAAAGTGTCGCATTTCGACCTGGGACCCTGACCAACGTTTGTTTCATCAAATTTCACTGACCCCCCTCGGCAGCAGTCTTCTAACTTTGGTTCTAGTGGACGGATTTTGTCTTACAGATACTCGTTTGAAAGAGAGAAAAAACTGCTCGGTGACATTTTTGTTGCGAGTCAATCGGACCAGCCGTTCAAAAGTTAGAGCTGTTACAAGATTTTAGGTCGGAGCTCACCTGAAAAAGTCCTAAGTGTCAGAGTGGCTTTGTATGGACAAATTTTGAAAATTTTCCAAAGTGTCGCATTTCGACCTGGGACCCTGACCAAAGTTTGTTTCATCAAATTTCACTGACCCCCCCCCTCGGTAGCAGTCTTCTAACTTTGGTTCTAGTGGACGGATTTTGTCTTACAGCTACTCGTTTGAAAGAGGAGAAAAAACTGCTCGGTAACAGTTCTGTTGCGAGTCAATCGGACCAGCCGTTCAAAAGTCAGAGCTGTTACAAGATTTTAGGTCGGAGCTCACCTGAAAATATCCTAAGTGTCAGAGTGGCTTTGTATGGAAAAAAATTTGAAAATTTTCCAAAGTGTCGCATTTCGACCTGGGACCCTGACCAACGTTTGTTTCATCAAATTTCACTGACCCCCCTCGGCAGCAGTCTTCTAACTTTGGTTCTAGTGGACGGATTTTGTCTTACAGCTACTCGTTTGAAAGAGAGAAAAAACTGCTCGGTGACATTTTTGTTGCGAGTCAATCGGACCAGCCGTTCAAAAGTTAGAGCTGTTACAAGATTTTAGGTCGGAGCTCACCTGAAAAAGTCCTAAGTGTCAGAGTGGCTTTGTATGGACAAATTTTGAAAATTTTCCAAAGTGTCGCATTTCGACCTGGGACCCTGACCAAAGTTTGTTTCATCAAATTTCACTGACCCCCCCCCCTCGGTAGCAGTCTTCTAACTTTGGTTCTAGTGGACGGATTTTGTCTTACAGCTACTCGTTTGAAAGAGGAGAAAAAACTGCTCGGTAACAGTTTTGTTGCGAGTCAATCGGACCAGCCGTTCAAAAGTCAGAGCTGTTACAAGATTTTAGGTCGGAGCTCACCTGAAAATATCCTAAGTGTCAGAGTGGCTTTGTATGGAAAAAAATTTGAAAATTTTCCAAAGTGTCGCATTTCGACCTGGGACCCTGACCAAAGTTTGTTTCATCAGATTTCACTGACCCCCCCCTCGGTAGCAGTCTTCTAACTTTGGTTCTAGAGATCGTAGAAAGTCGTGCAATAGCTCCTTTGAAAGCTAAGAGTGAGACAAATTCAGTGAAAGAAGCGGCTTGTTCATATATGTCTTCGTTTAGATGTGAGACGCCATTTAAGATTTTGGGAGATTGGCGAAAAACGACAGAGTTAGAATTTTGGACGTTTTGGGCTGTAGCGCCAAAACGGATGTCATATTTGGAATCAGCTTGATGTTATTGTCCAATGAGGATCGTCATCCAATGAGAATCAAGCATTTCTATATAAATAGCGAGCCTTCCACAGTGAGTTTCCATAGCCTTCCATAGCGAGCCTTCCATCGTTGAATCACACGAGTGACGGACGCACATTTTCTCTCTCTCTAGTTCCCTGTTCTATTATCCAACTAAAATGGTAAGTCGCTACTTCCCTCCCTGTCCTCCCTTGAACGTGAACTTAATACAATCTTTTTCATTTTCAGGCATCTACTCCATCTTCTGCACTAGTAGGACAAAATGGCGGTCAAACGTTACAAGGTTCGCTACGATCAGATCATCTACAACTGAGGCCAGTAGAAGAAACAACCAAGGTACATAATCCTACACCGCTACAGCGTAAATTTAAACAAGTCTTGCGTTATGACGATCATAGCGTAGTACTCCAAACGGGAATGCTCCCTTCCACGGATGTCAAGATAATGTGCAATCAGTATGGGGACTACATACTGATCCCCGTGAGTCCGTACATTCGTCAACAACTTGATATTATTGAAGAGTACGTGACATAAAATATGGACATTCCTACTCCTCTTGCTCAAGAGTGGAAGGCTAGAGATGACAAGGATACTCCCTATAGAAAGATTTGGGATGGTAATCACATTTGCCTACCGGTATCACATTGGTGTACTTACTATAAGAAGGATGGAGATCATTCAATACCCATCAGATGTGATGAGCTCGGAGAAGGTACTTGGGATATCCTTTTCAAAGTGAATGGGCTATATTATGGTCGACACAAGGATAATAAAATAGCCTCTCTCTCCATGCATATGGAATCCATCCTATATATTCCAAAACCACCCAACGTGGACGACATAATTGATCAAATCCTTAACAGCAGTGGTACGAAGCGCAAGTCGGAGAAGAATGCTGCATCAAAACGCAAATCAAAGAAGGAGAATTACTAGTCCTTTCCCAACTCTACCCTATGACAATTCGCTTATGTGCTTTGAGTGTCGTAGACGTGGTCTTATTAGATACATTTTACTTCTTCGTTGCCATCATATCATTTGTGTATTTTGTCGTGAAAAGCATCGATGTAATTCTTCATTCTGTAATATGTTATAGAACGTTCCCTCAGATGTGTAAATTTCCGTTTTAGGCTTCTATCATCATTTTTATGGATTGCGAGGGTGAACCTGTACAGGAGCTCAGTACTATTGCTATGAACAATTGCACATATCAGATTGTCAGTGTCTATCATCAACATGCCAACTGCGATCCCAATGTTGATCAATGGGCGAGAAAACACATTCATGGACTTAATCTAAAACATTTGCAAGACTAAGGCTTTTCTTGTGACAGTGCTCTTCTTATTGACTTTAAACGATGGTTAGCTGCTTTCAATGTTATACGCATCTTTTGTAATAATCCTGGTAAGAAGAGGAAAGTATTTCCCAATCTAATCATTGATGACATTTTGCTCCCACCTTGGGATAGTAGAGTGAATCAACATTATCATGAAGTCACGAAACGTTTTAAAGATTTGTCTGTTCCTATTTTGTCTGTTCGTTGTAGTAGCTACGTTCATAATTAATGCTTCTTTCCTCCTTACCTCAACACTGCCAAAGTCCTGTATGGTTATCATTGCTCGCTGTATGATAGTTACCAGCTGTATCTATTTTATCTCTTTCAAACCATTGATTTATAATGCATGCTTGTTACTGTTATTCAATAAATGTTACTATGAGAAGAGTTGTTGTTTTCATGCAATGGATGGGTTAGATAAAGGGCGATCATGTCTTTCTCAAACGAGTGCGGAACAATACATTTGCATAGGAAAAGTTTAAAAGGAGCTGTTCAAGATTGTGTGATAAATTTTCATAAAGATGAGACCGACATCGAAGCAGTGGTCGATGATGCTAGCACTCTATTTCTAGAGTTAATGAATACATTCTCTGATAGCATTGTCATGGCGCGATTAGTTGCGAAAATTAAGTTTAGTCATTTTGGAAAGGAAGAGGTGGAAAGTCGCTCTTTCCATTTTGCTTCTTATTCAATGGAAGTGGTAGATCACCCCGAAGAATTTTTTAAAAGACATATGATAAAAATTGCTGAACGTCTTGACGCATTTAACTATCATGGTAGCAGTCTAGTGATTGAAGCGATTTCAGATATTCACATTCAACTTTCCATAAAGAAATATTGAAAATGCAGTGGTTCTTGATTGTAGCACAACTGGTTTTCGAGCTATTTCTGCTCACTCTCGAAGTATATTCCTTCTGTACATGCGTCTATTATTTAGAAAAGGCTAGCAAATTCATATCTTCAAAAAGACTTGCTATAGACATCTGTGAAACTATGTGTTGTGATGTATGTAAGCGAAAGGATGGAAATGAAAAGCGCATCTTCAAGAGATGTAAGCATGCTTTATGTCAACGCTATTTCATACGTAATTGTATTCAACTTTGCCAATGTAACCACTGTGATATTGCTCATTTCGAGTGTCACTTATGCCGCAATAGTTAGTACCCATGCAAATGTGGTAAAGATAGGTTTTAGCAAAGACTAACACGGAAAATGGCGAAACGTAAAATGACGAAACGGAAAAGTCAAAAGTCTTCAAAGTTTTCTTCAGCCATTCAAGCTCTCCGACGAATCAAAGGAAATCAGCGATACAATGCTATACGACATGCTAACGATAAATTCACTCTTGAAATTATTTCTCATGTGAGGAATTTGAGGACGAAGAAATTAGCACCAAAACAACGAAAGTTACTTAAGAGATATGCTACAAAATTGCGTTTCATCTCCAATCCTAAAGTCACCCTTCAAAGAAAGAGGGAAACTCTAACACAAAAGGGTGGTTTCCTTTCAGCAATACTTCCGATGTTAGCTCCTGTTGTGGGTAACCTATTGGGTAATATCTTTGGCTCTAAGCGTTAATTATGCAAATGTTGAATCTCAAAGTATCAAAATGGATTTCAGACTTCAATGCGATAAAGTTCTGACTGTATCAGGTCCATCTCATGCAGGTAAAACTGTTTTCACGCTGAAGTTATTGGATAAAAGAAGGGAGTTGTTTAAGGAACCTATCAATCGAGTGATTTGGTGTTATGGTATTTATCAACCGTCGCTGTTTCAGGAATTGCAAAGTCGCAACTTTATTCGACATGAAGGAATTATTGCAGTGGATAAACTTCAGTCTAATGATGTTGTTGTATTGGATGATTTATTAAAAGAAAGTAAGAATTCAAAAGATGCTACAGATATGCTCACTCGCGCAGCACATCATAAAAGGTGCTTTATCATCTATATCACACAAAATTTGTTTCCTGATGGAAAAGAAGCTCGTACACGAAACCTGAATACACACTATTATGCTATTTTCAAGAATCCGCGAGATAAAAGTCAATTTGAAATTTTAGCGCGACAAGTTGCACCCAGAGGATCAAAAGCCTTAAATGAAATTTTTCAAGCAGCTACTGAAAAACCATACGGTTACTTATTCATTGACTTTACGCAAGAGTGTCCGGAAGAATTTAGATTTCGAAGTGATATTTTGAAAACTCCCATGATTATCTACAAACTATGAGTTCTTATTCTCGCATGATTGTTATTCCTCAGGATGAATATGTACAATTGACTGCCATGCAGCAAGTAAAGCAACCTCTTGCAAATCAAATGCATAGGAAAGAAATAGATTATCAGCAAAATGTTCACATCAAAGATCCACATCGTGCTGTATTATTACAATCGGAAACTGTTGAGCAATTGAAAAACTTGAAGAATAAGATGCGTGACTCTGTATCGACTGCTACACCTTTAGCATCTCGCGCACATGCCATATCTCTTTTCAACAGTATTGAACCCCATCTCAATGTAAATGATAGAGGAGAAATCATTACAGATGAAAATACAGTGATTGATGCTTCACGTTATGAAGACTTGATTCAGTATGCGACACGTAGAAAGCGCCGTCAGGGCTATGTTCCACCTGGTTGGTCATACTTTCTTAAACTATTGAAAAAGCATAATGTGCCAAAATTTGCTTTGAATAATGAGACATTGAAAGAACTTGATTCAACAGTGGCTACTGCTCCAATGCTTCAGACGATGAAAATGCCAACAAATTGGTTTAAGACGTCACCTGCTACATCCCCTCCCACACTCACTAAGCAAACAAGAGGAAGAACTCGACGTAGATCTACGCCACCACTAAAACTAGTAAAAGGAAAACGTAAAACAGCTCCTCCCAGGAAATACATGTTCTCAGACTATTAATATGAAGCAGATGTGTTGCTTGCCATGTAATGAGCCGCCAGAGGTAAATGTCGTTGTCACTTGCACTTGTTGCGCCAGCTCTCATAATGAGACCCCTAAGCAATGTGAACACGATCGCACAACCGCTAAAGCTAGATGCTGCAGTTGTTGTAAATGTAGAAAGGCAAGAAAACAAAAAGATGAGAAGGAGGAAAAAGAGTCAGTCGTCATCGGCTGAACGTTTGAAGTCAATCTATTATGATGTAAAACATTCGGCAGGATTTGCATCTATCAAGAAATTATCAAAAGCGAGTGGTCTTCCACAATCACAAGTGAAACGATGGTTAAAAGGTCAGGCTACCTACACACTCCACAAACAAGCGAAAAAGAAGTACCGCACCCGCCATTATATTGTTCATGACATCGATGAACAGTGGCAAGCAGATTTGTGTGATGCTGCTTCCATTTCAAAACATAACTCGGGCAATAATTTTATTTTAACCGTCATTGATATTTTCTCGCGTTATGTGTGGGCTCAACCTTTAAAAACTAAAGAAGGGAAAGGAGTAGCAAAAGCATTCCAAACAATTTTTCGAGAAGGCCGCATTCCAAAAAGAATTCAGAGTGATCAAGGAAAAGAGTTTGAAAATCAGCATGTGACAAGATTATTTGAGAGGCATGACATTGAGTTGTTTAGTGTAAAGAGTGCTTATAAAGCTGCTCTCGTTGAACGTTTTAATCGCACACTAAAAAATCGCTTGTGGCGACATTTTACTGCCAACTTGACACAAAATTGGACGAAGGTTCTACAAGATACACTCCATGCCTACAATCACTCTATCCATCGTTCTATTGGACTCAGACCAGTAGATGTAAATGCTGACAATGTAGATAAAGTGCGCGAATCATTCCAACGTAAACGCACTCATGTGAAAAGTGATGTGAAAATTGGTGATAAAGTTCGTATCTCAAAAGTGAAAAGTGTTTTTGCTAAAGGTACCCTTCCGAATTGGACAGAGGAGGTATTTACAGTATCAAGGATTAATCAAAAAGACTCTCCCACCACCTACAAGTTGAAAGATTACGATAATGAAGAAATTGAGGGTAGCTTTTACCGCGATGAGATTGAGGTAGTCACTGAAAGTGAAACATATTTGGTAGAGTAAATCATTCGATGTAAAAAACGGCAAGGTGAAGAATGGTGTCTTGTTAAATGGACTGGTTATCCTTCAAGTATGAACTCTTCGATGCGTCGTGCCGACATCTTTCATCTAAGTGATCGACAGTGATTCATGCAAAGTTGTGACTAACAATGTTTAGGGTTTGAGCTATGAATCCAACTGCCTCATTTTATTCACGACCCTCCTATGTAAGTGGTGGAGGACAAATTTACATCGGTGCTCGCCGCCAACGTGGAGGTAGCATACTTGGTGCACTGAAATCTGTTGTAGCACCTCTCATATCCAATGTCGGTAGATCTTTAAAACGAAATGTTTTAAGTAATGCCGTTGGCTTTGCTGGTGATGTTGCTAGTGATCTTTCCAGAGGTAGAAGTTTTAAGAGCAGTTTGTTGAATCGTGGGAAGGAACGCGGTTTAAAAACATTGAAGCAGACCTTTGCTGGTGTTACTCAAGGAAAGAAATCACCTAAACGAATGAATAAAGGAAGAAGGAAACATCGCGGAGCTGGTAAGGTGCGATCTTCAGTCAAAAGGCATTCACGCAAACGTCGCAGAGGCTCTAATCATTCATCAGGCGCTAAACGACGACGCTGCCATAACTTCCAATCATGGAGTGTAAAACTTCCGGTTTTTGTTTGTTTGATCAACAAGCCATACAGACAGATATTCTTAGTTCAAGTATTGTAGATTATCATCCTCGAACAGCTGAGAATGCTGGCCCCATTGAATTTGTTATTCCAGGTGGTAGTGATGACTACATAGATTTGAGTTATGCGATGCTTGATTTGAGGTTTAGAATTCAGCAAGCAGATGGAACTGCTATTGACGATACACATAAAGTTGGACTGAACAATTTACCATTGACTACATTACTTCGCGATGTTTCTCTAACGATTGGAGAGCAGCAGGTAGAAGGTGGTCAAACCGATTATCCCTATAAATCATATTTCAATCATGTATCACAGTTTCATCCAGCAGCACAAAAAAGTCATATGGAAGCCATGGGATGGTACAGAGATGAAGCAGGAAAATTTGATGTTGAAACAAACAGTGGCTTTGTAAAGCGATCTGCTATGATTAAAGATAGTAAAGTATGTCAGCTATATGGTCCGCTGAATTTAGACTTCTTTAGACAGTCAAAGTTTTTACTGTGTAATACCAGCATGCGACTCAAGCTGACATTGAATAAGCCTGAATTTGCGCTGAATGCATTTGCTAAAGTTGACAATTTTAGAATTCATGTGGAAGATATTGCAATTTACATTCGTCGAGTAGTACCGAATCCAAGTGTCATTAGAGGACATGCTGAAGGTCTTAACCGCCAAAATGCCATTTACCCCGTTCAGCATACAAAGCTTCTCACCTTTACAATTCCTAAAGATCAAAAGAGTTTCATGAAAGATGGCCTCTTTCCATCGGAAGCACAGAAGCTCCTCATGGTGGCAATGGTTGAAAATGATGCATTTAATGGTAATATAAAGAAGAATCCTTTCAATTTTAAACACAATCAGTTAAGTGAAATTGCTTTACGTGTAAATGGTGTGAGTCATCCTGGTCCACCCTACAAACCAGATTTTGCTGCGGATATATTTATGCGCAGTTATGTTGATTTTATGGATGTCTTTGGCTTTTACAATACGGATGACACCAACGGACTGACTATGAAAGAGTTTAAGAGTGGATATACTATTTATGCATTTGATTTGACTGTTGACAGCGATATTAGTGCGCCCTATCGTCAAGCGAACGTGCCTCATAATATTCGTTTGGATTTGACGTTCAAAAGAACACTACCTGAGACGATCAATGTATTAATTTATGCAGTCTTCGATTCAAATATTGAAATTACAAAGTATCGTGACGTGATTCTTCAGTATAATCGTTAATGAGTTGGTTGACTGCTGACGATATTAAGACTAAAGTGCAGCGTAATGCAGACGAAGCGACGTTGAAAGCTTTCGATAATGTCTATTCACTCGATACCTTACCACCTGCAGTAAATCACTATCCCATCTTTATTGTGCTAAACACTCATTCGCAGAATTTAGGCGGTGAGCATTGGAAAGCGATCTTTATTGGAGAAGACCGACGTGGTGAACTATTTGACTCTCTTGCTCAACCTCCAAATATACCAACACAGCAGTGGTTGAGAAAACATACGCGTCAATATCAGCGAAATGAACGCATACTACAACATCCACTTTCATCAACGTGTGGTGCTTTGGACTGTGCTTCATCTTAAAACGTTTACATGTATCTCGATTTGTATCTGTCATTCAAAACTTTTCATGTAATCCATCCTCTAATGAAAAAATGATTTGTAAGTTCTATCATGATTTGAAATAAAAACATCATGTTGGAAAAATTGTTTTTTATTTTACAATCCGCTGGGTACGTACATACTCAATGAGATAGTCTAGGATCACATTTGCTTGTTCATGAGATTTTAGTCCAGTAATGATCACTTTACTATTATGAAAGATTGCCACATGCACAGGTAACCAACAACTAATGAGAGCTGCAGGAAAAATTTCGAGTTCATAACACAAATTGTAACTGCTGGTACGAATCATCAAAAATGATACACTGTCGCTCAATTGAGTAGAGATCACCATATTGTCCACAGTCAGATTCGACATCACACACCTCTCCCTCTTCCATATCCGACGTAGTAGTCTCTGTAGCTCTAAGCGCATTGACTGCGCCGATGAATGAGAAAGGGCGCCGAGAATCTGTACTGTTCCATTTGGGAAGAGTTGAAGATTCCGTGAATTGTTCATCTTCACCACTAACATTTGAGGTCGGCCCGGGTAATACTTGCTGTTTGGAAGGTGTTGGTGTAATGTTGGGAGATCGATTTTGGTGTAGAGTCCGAAGCGACGGAGAATGTTGATGATGGTGTAGCGATGGCGCTTCATGATGAAAGAATGAGTAAATTGAGCGATGTACCTTCCTTTTATACTTTTCCCAACTACCTTGATGAATTGTGAAGTTAGTATGGAGTTGGGAATGATAGAGTTGAATTCGCCGTTTGTTGACGCGCAACCATATTATGCGATTTCAGATACGTGAATGTCTTTTCATATAGATGTATTTCAAATCCTTCATGATATGATGTAGAGATTGAAAATGACGATAAGATAAAGCAAACTCTCTTCTCACATTTCCAGTTGAATCATTGAAATAGACGTTTCGATCATGATCCGTTTCAATACGTTGCAGGTAATCTAATTTCCAACTCATGGTGCGTGGTAGTCATGTCTGATCAAGATTTGCATAGTAGGGCGATGAACTCACGACGAATAAATGTCATGATGGAGCGATGTATGTATCTTCTATACTTCTCCCAATTGTATTTGCGAAATGAGAAACAGTTTGCGGAATGAGAATGGTAGATTTGAATTTCATTGTTGCGACGTTGAAGCCAAACTTGATCACCCAAGGAGATGAATCTTAATGTTTCAAAATATTCCAAAACCCTCATGATATCATTAAGGTTGACAAATTGTCGCCATGTTAATGTAATACCTCTTGATGTATGACCATGAGAATTTTTGAAATGTACGTTTCCATCACGATCAACTCTGATATAATGTAGAGAGTCCAAAATCCAAGTCTTCATGATGCTATGCAAAGCCGCATATCAGCAATATAAAGATGTCGTTTTATCATATTTTCTTAGTAATGCGGCTGCAAATAGATTTGCTAGTATTCGAGCCGCACTCTTTTCTACTCCCATTGATCATGCACAACAGCTAAATGGAAAGTGGCAAGTGGGTGTCACTCAATTTGTTTATAGCAACTGTGTCTATAGTTTTGATCATGAGGTGATGACTATTAATATGAGACGTACAGCTGCTTACCAATGTGAAAAGGGCTGCCGAGTATACATTCCACAGTGGCCAAAGAAAGATCTCTTATCATGTAAAAAGTTTATATATGATTTCCTGAATAAAACGAGTAAACATATTGTCCAATTTACTCCGCACAATGATGATCATAATTATGTACATCATGTAGTTGAGAAAGATTGGATTGTTGGTTTAAGTCCAAGTTTAAGAAATGATTTAGGTTACCTCGCTAGCGCCTTAACAAGCTATGATAATTTTAACGTTAATTACCACATAAGTGGTCATAAACAGTTAATATATCGAGAGGAAGCTTATTATGTAGATCACATTCCAAAAAGTGAGAAAACGTTGGTGAAGAAGATTGTGATTAAGCCAAGAAAGACAAACATGACTCCTGAAACATTATTGAAGAAATTGAATTATCTCCTTCGAGTTGATGGTAAACAAGTGGCAACATTGACTTATATCAAATCATCTAATCATATTGCAATAAGTAAATTAAATGATGATGATCTAGTATTAGTTTGTTCAAAAGATTTTCATCAGTTCTTACGACATCATTCTGCAGCTGTTCATGGAAAATTTGATATGCAACATTTACCATGTGAAAGGTCAAATCAATTTGATACAGAATGGACCGTATCTTTATACAGAAAGTGTGTAGAGCCTTTAGGTGGTATCTTACATGAAACAAGAGTGTTGATGCCTCGCATTATTACTTCAGTTAAATTGGTTGTAGATTATTTAAATGAAGCGATTAATGAGCAACATATTTCATTTTCTGAAAAAGAAGGTACTTTGTCTCTCACTATAAGTGGAAAAGGTATTGAACTAATTATGGATAAAACTCTAATGGACATTTTGGGTTTTGAGCAAAATATCTTTAAAAGTGGTACTGTAACCAAAGCTAGCGCAGTCATGTCGCTATCTCGTCGTATTAACTATTTTCAGATATATTCCAATATTGGTGAAGATGTACGTGTGGGAGATGTTGAAGCTCCATTGCTAGCAATGATACCATACCAGCCAAAAAGCTGCAGTATTTTATCTGAGCATACTTTCAAGAAAGTGCATTATACAAAGCTGAAATCAAACTACATCCCACAAATTGATATTGCCATTTATGACGATGCTGGTGCGTTGATTCCTTTTCATAAAGATGCTGTGACAAGTATCACACTCCATTTCCGAATGAAGAGTTAATGCAAAAGTATGCTAATATATTTTTTCCAATGTGAATAATATGGAAAGTGAAAATGAGGACTCGTTTCTAATCTACTTACCCATTAATGCTTCTATGAATAAATTTCCCAAAAATAAACCATCAGACTATCGAGTAGAATTAAATCGCCCACTACATTTAGAAGGAGAATGGGAGGTTGGCATTTCTAGTATTTGCTATGATAGCAATATTCAGAATGTGAATTATGTGGAAGAAATGATATTGACTCCTCGCACCCATGATGGAATAACGATGAATAATGCATTCCAGTTCCCATACAATTACATCAGATGGAAAGTGGAACTATGAATGGATTCAGATAAAATCAGATTATTATGAACCATTTGGGAATGAGAAAATTATTAAGGCGTTCAATAGTGGTAATACTTCCATCATGAAGAATAAAAATCGGAAAGCTTATGAGTTTACTATCTATCATTGGAGTGGGAGACAGTTCCTTCGCTTTCATTCTTTTACTAAAGGTCTTACACTGAGGTTGGATAATGAATTCTATCCACATCTCGGTTTTGGCCATGGACTACATCTAACGTCAATTGCTACTGCAAATGTTAAAAAAGTTTATTCAAATCGAATCAACAAATTTCATTATAAATTTAAAATATTTGATGAAGATGTTGTAGAATGTGAAGAACGCATCATTTTGAAAAAGCGTGGTGTTCAACCTTTATCACTTATTGAGTTAGTAAAACGATGGAATGAGACTGTGGGTAAGAATTATGGAGAGAAAATTATGGCGGACAAAGATAAGTTGGTTATTCAGAAATATAATGACAAACTTACAGTTTATTTCTCTCCAACCTTGCGTCATTTTGTAAGACATTATACACCTATTATTGGAAGCGGTTTGGTTTATGCTTCTCATGAATATTACACTAAAGCTGATTCAGTTAATGATGAATGGTGGGTGGACATCTATGGTGATCGCATCAAGAAAATTTACCAATCTTATGAAGAATCTAAAGTTGCTATCAATATAATGCCGCGTCTATATCATACAGTTGAAAGCTCATTCATGTAGTAAATCCTTATATACAACAGAAGTTGAAGCATGTGATGAAAAGTAAATATGATGTAAGGACACACCACATTTCGTTTTCAATTGAAAATCAACGCGTTGTTCTGAAACTGGATGATGACATTCAATGTCAATTGAGTAAAAATTTGAAAAAACTCTTTGGTTTTTCAAGGCTACAAACTGTGTTTACTGCTGCGCATACGATTGGTATAGAAACACCAATGACACTTGATAAACATGAACAGCACCTTTAAATTCAAAGTGATTTGATTCTACCTATTTTTGTTGGTGAGAAAAAAGAATACATTTTACGTGATTTCATTCATGATAAAGACGCTTCATATGGAATAGACGAGAAGATGTTTGAATCTATTTTCTATCATCCCGTCGTCAAACAAACTATACCCTCTATTGCTATCAAAATTACCAGTGGTTTACAAGAGTGCATCCATGTGAAAGATACTAAATCCCTCGTAACTTTAGTGTTTCGGAAAACAAAGTGAAGTCATTGTGATATGTTTATTGAAATAAAAATATGTATATGAAAAAGTCTTTTCACAGATATAGGGGGAATGAGCTGACTGTAGGCATATATTCACAAGGAAGAAACGATCTCATGCGATACATAAAACAACCATGTATATCTACAAAAAGCAACATCAAAATACTGAGTTAAAGTTGATTATGTCAATACATCTCCTGAATGTGGTAGCGTGAGTTTTATTATTTTGGGTGGAGGTATGTTTGTGTCAGGATGTCCATGGGGAAGAGATGTGTTATGTCCTATCCAACACCTCTTATCCTCCCATGCTGAAAGTGCTCGTTTCTTGAACGTGTGCGTTTTCACAGTATCAACTTGAGATTTTAAGATTGTCATATTGCCAAACGTTATAGTTTTATTTTTATAGGCCTTCTTATAGGACCGATGTTTCATTTTGTGAACAATGGATTTTGATGTACCTTTAGCACGCTTAATACTATCTGCACATTCTTTTAATTTCATGGAATACATTTTAGGGCGGAGGAGAATCATTTCATCTATTTCCTTTCCTGCTGTTTCATCCTTAAAACAACCAAGTTTGGCTTTATTCTGTATGGAATAGAGTTGATGAGTGGAATTGTAGTTAGATGTGTCGAAATATTTTTCTAATGACTTACCTACTTCATTAAAATTTAAATCTTTTTGAGTGGTAATTCCTAAAAAGAAACTATCTGTATCACCACCCAGCAAGCGAACCTCTTTTACGAGACGGCATGGTTTTAATATTTCGTAGAAGAGTTGATACATTTCAAGCTTAGAGTAATCTAGTACAGCTTGGCCAATATAGATGGGCTTGCACAACTCAACTTCAGATTTTATCATTTTAACACCTACAAGGTCCTCATCGATAATGTCTCTATCAATGAAAAGAGGTGATGAGTTCAATTTGTGATATTTTTGATCATCAATGACTAGTTCGTAGTTTATGCGTTTTCTAACATCCTCCATCGTCTTACCAAATAAACTATTATTCTTATACTTATAAAAATCTTTTTCAAAATTATTTTGGGCTAGTGCACGTTTCTGGCTGTTACTATCTATGTAGGGTTTGAGGAAGGCTTTCTGTCAAAAATTTGATGATGCGGTGAACTGACTTTAGAAGCATGCCCATTTCTAAATAGAATTTTAGTATGCAGAAGTGTACGAGATAATTTTTCTTGTCATATTGGGTGAGTAAAAGTTTGCGGCATGGTTTGTACCTTGGCTGTCCACACTCTGTTAAGTTATTATGAAATTGAGACATGAATGGTGAAAACATATCTTCAGTCACTTCACCAGATTCAGGTGCGAGTGGGAAATCGGCAGTTTTATTTTTAATACTATTTGGATAAATCAAATCCACTTCAAAATAATATCCCCAATCACCTTCATCTGGAATCTTCAGAATGTTTGAAGGGTTGGAGCATAGACATCGGATAACATTATTAGGACTAGACCGGACACAGCTGATTTCCCGTGGCCTTTAAACTCGTTCGGTAGCGACATGGAAATATTGTTTGTATAAAGTAATTATGACAACGAGAGAATTTATAATTTCGATAACCACGTGTTTATTATCAGCTGAGAGAGAGTAGAGATGAGGAGATATTGCATCGTCCATAATTGCAGACTTAAATACTCCGAATTGGCAACAGCAGAAGACATTTCATTTCACAGGTAATTGCAAATGAACAGCCTATCTTTAATCTCATGATAATACAAATTTTACGTACACACTGTTGTAATAAATCTGTTTTCATTGTACTCGGGAAAACTCGCCCTTCGCGCTAACAAGAAATGATGTAAAATAGTGCTTTTTGCCCGAAGTGGCCAGGACAAATCCCAGTTATTCCGGGTGCTGCTTATCTTTAGCCGGGACGCTCGAAGCTCACAAAATGATTGATGAGACGCCATATCTCAGTTCTGCGGAATAATCTGTATAAGTGATAGATTTTAGGGGGTGACCTGAGTCAGGAGTAATACCAAACCGATTAAGAAGCCCATTTCTGAAAAGGTTTCATTTATCTTACTGCCATGTTAATGTCTTTCCGCTTATTTCTTAGTTAGGCTTAAGAACATCTATAAAACATTTTTGCTGGAAACTGTACTCTGAAGATTATGCGAAATCTACTCGAACAATTTCATTCACGCTAAGAGTAAATTCATTTTCGATCTATCTTTTCAAGATTGGAGTCATTTCAAGACGCATTATGTTGGATTTTCAAAAGAAAGCATTCTACAGCCAGAGGAAATTTTAAAAAAATTTCGCTAATTTAAAATTGCGCTACTGTTTGTTTAGACAAATAGCATAGTAGAACAATATATCAGAATTAAAGCCACTCGGTAGCGACATTCGCTTGTGGCCATCAGCTGATAGTGTATTAAATAGGCGCTGTCCGGTCTAGTCCTAATAATGTTATCCGATGTCTATGGGTTGGAGTAATACGCAAGCTCATCTTGATTTAACCAACTAAACTCGGAATGAGGTAGTGGTTTAGAAAGTGAACTGCCATATAAATTATTTTGGTCATAGTATTTTAGGTGGATATGATCATTACCTACTGTTTTAGATTTTATGTGATGTTTATTCACAAATGTGAGACCACCGCGTATTCCGCGCTCAAATATGTTATACATCTCCGGGTCTTGTAAGAGATGGATGGTCTCACCACTCTCACCGAGCAGTTTTTTCTCCTCTTTCAAACGAGTAGCTGTAAGATAAAATCCGTCCACTAGAACCAAAGTTAGAAGACTGCTACCCAGGGGGGTCAGTGAAATTTGATGAAACAAACTTTGGTCAGGGTCCCAGGTCGAAATGCGACATTTTGGAAAATTTTCAAAATTTTGTCCATACAAAGCCACTCTAACTCTTAGGATTTTTTTTACAGGTGAGCTCCGACCTAAAATCTTGTAACAGCTCTAACTTTTGAACGGCTGGTCCGATTGACTCGCAACATAAATGTCACCGAGCAGTTTTTTCTCCTCTTTCAAACGAGTAGCTGTAAGACAAAATCCGTCCACTAGAACCAAAGTTAGAATACTGCTACCGAGGGGGGGTCAGTGAAATTTGATGAAACAAACTTTGATCAGGGTCCCAGGTCGAAATGCGACACTTTGGAAAATTTTCAAAATTTTGTCCATACAAAGCCACTCTGACACTTAGGACTTTTTCAGGTGAGCTCCGACCTAAAATCTTGTAACAGCTCTAACTTTTGAACGGCTGGTCCGATTGACTCGCAACAAAACTGTTACCGAGCAGTTTTTTCTCCTCTTTCAAACGAGTAGCTGTAAGACAAAATCCGTCCACTAGAACCAAAGTTAGAAGACTGCTACCGAGGGGGGGTCAGTGAAATTTGATGAAACAAACTTTGGTCAGGGTCCCAGGTCGAAATGCGACACTTTGGAAAATTTTCAAAATTTTGTCCATACAAAGCCACTCTGACACTTAGGACTTTTTCAGGTGAGCTCCGACCTAAAATCTTGTAACAGCTCTAACTTTTGAACGGCTGGTCCGATTGACTCGCAACAAAAATGTAAAGATATTTCTTTGAAATTGGATGATCTTCCTAAACCTACTCCTAGGCAGCTTCCACAATCATCAGGAGTTTCGCCATTCCAAGTTTTAGCGGTGACATGGAGGAAGCAGACACGACTTTTAGCGATTTTATTGATCACTTTGACCTGGTTGGAAAGGCTCTCAATTGGACGGAGAAGCAGAAGGAAAATATTCTCCCCATGTATCTGAAGTCACATGCCCTGGAAACGTATCGCCTTCTTCCGGCTGGAGTAGAGAATGATTACAAATCACTGGTACCACAATTGAAATTACTTCTACAACCCGAGGAAATACAACGCTCAGCGGCCACGACTTTGCATGCACGTAAACAGCTTAACGGTGAGAGTATCGCTACATTTTCTTCAACTATTCGAAAATTAGCACGACAGGCTTATCCTGCTCTGGATGAGTATTCCAGAACTTCAATAGCTAAGAATGCTTTTATAAATGGTCTCCAAATTCCATACAAAAGAATCCTTATACAACAAGATCCTCATTCTTTTGATGAGGCAGTTAATATCGCACAACGATTATACATGCAACGAAATATTCTGTTTGAAAACAATCAAGAAAATAATCAAAAACTGGTATTAGCTATTTCTGATCAGATTAACGACCTCCGTACTACAATTTGCAATTTGAATGGTTCAAATCCGTCGCAAGATTTTAATATGAATTGCCCATTCCAGCAAAGTAGCCGACAACGGTGGACATCTCGACCAATATCGAACAAGTGGACGCTGAAAGGACAGCCAGTATGTCTGCGCTGTGGGAAACCGAATCACTTGGCCCGGGAATGCCGACAGCCTCTTCCGGCTCAACTTCAACCGCGAATCAACAACAACGACATTAGAAGGTCAATTCACCCGCAGCCATATGATTTCCATCAACATCGAGGACGAAATAATGGAAGGTTTGCACGTCAATCGCATTACAATAATACGGCGGTAAGACCTAACGTTTCACCTATGATGCACCACGAAGGCCATTACAGGGCCAACAGGCCTAATTACCGTCAGAGTTTGCCGTTTGAATCTCGAGTAACGGATAGAAGATTAGACACAAATTATCAAAATGCAGTAATGTCAAATACTTTATGTTTTGAGAACAATGATAATCAGCCAAGAAGCAATTGTAATACTATCTCGAGACATGATTCTGATAAAAAACAATTGGATTCTCCAATCCTTCGTAATGATATCTACGCGGCAAATGAGTTAGAACGTCTATGTGATGAACGTAATTTAAATGTTCTGGTTGCAAATGTGCATGAAAATTCAATCGACGCACGAATATTCACATCTGATGTTTTTCAGCTACCTCAACCTGAAAGCGCACCTGCGGAAGAAAATATTGTCTCCGACGACGAAGAGAAAGTCGACGACGGAAGGTCCCACGAATCGCCTACAAGCAACGTGAATGACGTGGACAATTTGGGCTTCGACGACGAACAAAGTGATATGGACAACTGCGAAACACTACGAGACACGGCAAATAATCAACAGACTCCGTCCGAAATTATCTCCGATTACAGTTGGATCTTCGATCAACATACCGAAACTTCATTGGAAAAATTATTGCCAATTACCAGGGAGCAGAAAGGTAGCACAACGACGAATTCTACGGATGGCACATACGTCAACGACGATTGCAGCAACGTCGCACATGAAATGGTTTGCACGATAGGATTTATATCTCCATCACCAACAGACATACAGGAAAAGAAAGTAAGACACACACGGAAAAGGAGGTGGTCAGATGCGTCAGCACAACTAGTGCCAGAGGTTAGGTCTTCATGCATGACTATTGATAATCAGAAAGATAGGAATCAGGCCAGTATAATTAAACCTACACATAACACAGGGCACTTCTATGTACATTCATTACGTAGCACACAAAACAATTTCTTCAGAAACAAAATACACTCCTTTTTGAAGAAGGTTAGACCATGTCGCTATCAAAGCAAAATGAGTTATGTTTTGCAAATTTTACTATTAGGGATGACTATTGCGACATGTGCTATAATTACTGATGCCCATCCGAAACCTATGCTCTGTCAGGCTAAGACTGGTAAATTAGTCTGGCACATCCCAAATGCGCCAGAATGCCACACAGTTTCTTCAGATACACAAAACCCTACTCCAAAAGATTATGTACTCTATAAAGAAAATATAATTCAGTTCAAATCTGCAGGACACTATTGTTTGAAAGTTAGAAAAACATTTGATGCATTAATTTTTTTCTTTGGAGATGAACGTAGACTTAAGAAGAAAACAGAAAATATCCCCGTAGATTATCATGAATGCCTTAGAATGATTAAAAATAAAGAATGTGAAGAAGGTAAACTTGTCCTAGTAAATGGTGTCTGGACGACTAATAAGAAATACGAAATTGATTGGCCAACGGCTCCTTTTCATTGCTGCCGTTATTATCGAACCGAAATAACTAATTGTTATTTAATGAAAGTACATATATATGAAAGACATTCCGGCTTCCACATGGAATCTAGTGGTGGGAATGTTGCCACTTGTAACTATCAGATGGGCCAATGCCATTTGCCAGATAAAACTTTTATGATTTGGCTGCCCAACAAGCAAGAAAATTGCAAATATAGGCGTTGGAAAACTATGAAAGGTATTCAACACGGTAACTCATGGATATCAGTAGACAATAACATTGCTCTAACATTTCCCAAAAGAAAAATAGTTTACAATAATTGCGGAAATGCGCTTCAAATGACAGAGCAGGGGTTGTATGTAAATCTTCACAAGATTGCAAAATCAGAGAACCAGGCCATAGTCTTAAAGAAAGATAGAGCTAAAAGAGGAGCCACCTCATCTGAGATGGTTGCTTCACAATTGCAAGCCTTACAGGTAACACTTACTGACTACATCAAATTTTCTTACAATAGTGCAATTAAGGCAATATGCCATAACTATAAATCTACAGTATCCATACTTAAAGCATCAATGGTATCTCATCCTACTTTGGTAACAAGAAATATATTAGGCAACAATTACCTGCATGCTCGTGGCACAATCGAATATTTAGAAGTATGGCCATGCAGCCCAGTATCATCATTTGAATTTTTGCCAATGACAAATTCATGTACCGCTAGAATACCGATAAGCTTCACTATTTACGGACGTAATCATACTGCTTACATGGATCCTGTGACAAACGTCATTCAACATCACTCGGCCAAAGTCCCTTGCGACGAGGCCTATGAGACTCCGCTATGTGTTGGCAGCAAATGTTATACTTATACGCAGAATGGCATACTGCAAGTATTAATATCTACAGACAGATTGCCTGTTTTTGCTTTCAACTTTTCAGCCATATCTGAGGTGCCCCATACTGTATTTCACAACTTAGCTGTCTATGACTGGAAAGAATTTAGTCCAAAACACTCGACAAATGATATTTTCCAAGCTGTCGCACAACATCAGCAAATTATGGCAGCGCTTGGAGTAGATCCCGATGATACTGCCGAATCAGCTTCAAGAAATGTTATAAATACTATATCACCTAAAACTTCATTAGGATTTTTATTGGGTTTTCGGATTAATCTCAGGGAAATCTGGATTTTCTTAGTTTGTATACTAGTAACAATAACATGGATACACAAATTTACTAAGAGAATCTTTAGAAAAATTTCATTCCCAAAAATTAAGTGGCCGCGATATCGCTGGTCGTGAGGTAGAGAATATATTGCAACAATAGACGAACAAATGGCTGAACCGACAGCCCCTCCGGCGGACGGAAACTGTCCACCGCCTTACGATGAGCAAAACATGACTAGACTTATCAGTAGTTTGCCGCATACTCAGGCAACATCACAATCAGATAATCAAGACGTATGGCCCATGCAATACGATACCAGCAACAAACCACTAGTAGCTGCATGTAAGAACCAATTAAGTTCAATTATCAAAGTTAAAATTAATGAAATGGAAGTAAATGCCTTGCTCGACACAGGCTCCTCAATAACAATAATTCATCACAATCTACGAAAAGACTTAAATACCAAATTGGAACCTACTTCTACAACAGCTAAAGGTGTCAACGGTGAAGCCTTAGAATTACTAGGGGAAACAGATATTTTGATCACAGTAGGATCCACATGCATTACACACCGAGTTATAGTAATGAAAAGTCCACCTTTTCCGGCAATTATTGGTACCGATTTCTTGTCAAAATTAGGTCCAATTACTTTAGATTATGTGCAACGAAAGATGGAGATACCTCCCTATGCATGTAATTCCGTGTGCAATGTACGGATAGATGCTGATATCAGCATTCCACCACGAGCAGAAAGAATAATACCAGGAAAACTGGAAAAACAATTAATGTCCGAAACAGTTTTTGAGCCAACCAGAAGGGTTCATCAATCAGTCAAGTGAAAACAGCTATATTGTCTTCTCATTGGTCGTCGCCGTTGATTAGGGAAACGCAGTAGAGCTATTGTTTGTAGCCTCCGTAGACTGAGACAATGTTGCGTGAGGTAATCGATTTCAGTGGTCGAGGGCAAGGCCAAACTCAGTTTCCGTACTCGTAGAGACAGTCGATGTCATATCTCACGTGACGAACTGGCTCGTCAGTTTCTTCCTTACACACGCACTGTGCGCAGGACAGACTTCTCCAACGAGGACAACATTTCGTACGCCGCTCTTGTTTTCTGCGCATCGACTTTTTGCTACCACAAACTGTCTTTTACTTCGTATGACGATGCCGCCGAGAAAGAAGCAGAAAGTCATACCGCAACCTGAGCGGAAGTACAAGGACGAATTTTTGGACTATGGATTTACCGAGTTTGTGGATAAAGGAGTTAGTAAACCGCAGTGTGTTATTTGCCACAAGGTCCTCTCTAGTGAAAACATGAAACCGGGAAAGCTTCGAGCCAATCTTGACAATGTACATCCTGAGCACAAGGATCAAGATCGAGAATTCTTTCTGAAAAAGGAAAGCATCGTCCGAAACCAAAGACTAGACGCGACCGGTCATTTCGCAGTAACAAATCGTAATGCAGTCCATGCTTCTTATGATGTCGCTTACCTTCTTGCGAAGGCAAAGAAGCCACATACATTGGCGGAGGAACTTATTATGCCGGCTGCGAAGATAATGACGGAAAGGATGTGTGGAGATAAAGAATCGAAGAAACTATCAAAGGTGTCAGTGTCCGATGATACCATGAGACGGCGAATTGACGATATGGCAGGTGACGTCGAAGAGCAAGTAATCTGTGAGATAAGATCCTCTCCGTTCAACTTTGCAATTCAACTAGACGAGTCCACTGATGTGGCGAATTGTGCACAACTATTGTGCTTCGTCCGCTACGTCGTGTTGAAAGATAAGACATTCAAGGATGAATACCTTTTTTGTATTTGTCTCCAAACAACTACTACTGGTTACGACATTTTCGACTGTGTTTCCAACTATTTCGACGCTCATCAACTCGACTGGAATAAGCTCGAGGCCATATGCACAGACGGGGCTCCCGCTATGATTGGATTGAGATCGGGTTTCGTCGCACGTGTCCGAGAAAAGAATCCTTCGATAACCGTCGTTCATTGTGCTATCCATCGACAGGTCATCGCATCAAAGACTCTTCCCGATGAACTCAAGATTGTCATGGACACTGTCATCAAAAGCATCAACTTAATTAAGACGAGAGCGACAAATACAAGGCTTTTCAGAGCAATGTGTGAAGAGGTCGGTAGTGAACATGTTGGACTTCTGCTTCACACTGAAGTGCGATGGCTATCGAGAGGACGAGTAGTTCAACGAGTGTACGAGCTCAGGAACGAAATCTCTGATTTTCTTGCCACTAAAGACCATTGTGACGCCGAGAAATTCAAGGATGACGTTTTCCTGGCCAAATTGGCTTATCTCTGTGATATATTTGGTGCCCTCAATAATTTGAACATCTCGTTACAAGGACAAGGATCCTGCTTGTTGGATGTCCAATCAAAGTTGGACGGTTTCTGTGCTCAATTGGATCTGTGGATACGGCGGATTGACAACGGCAATGTTGCGATGCTGACAACGTTGGACTCGATTGTCCAGTCAACGGGGGTAGCATGCCCAACCAACCTTGTTTATGAACATTTACAAGAGCTTCGAGGAAAACTAGAACGCTATTGCCCAAATGCACGCCGCAACACAGATGTCTGGGTTAAACAACCATTTGCTTCGCGTGAAACATGCATCGAGGATAGTGATGATGCAAAAGACGAATTCGTCCAACTTCGAGCTGATGAGGTCACCAAAGAAGAGTTCTCTGCTCAAGATCTTCCAACGTTTTGGTTATCAACGAGTAATGATTATCCAAAGCTGTTTCGTAGAGCTTTGAAAGTTTTACTGCCCTTCCCGACAACCTATTTATGTGAGTCGGGCTTTTCTGCCTTGTTTTACATGAAATATAAGTATCGCACGCGACTACAAGCCGGCGCCGACTTGAGACTGGCACTTTCGAAAACTAGTCCACGTATTGATCGCTTAATTGCAAAAAAACAATTGCATTCTTCTCATTAAATGACGAGATTCCCCTGATATTTCGTTTAGTTTTGAATATCATTTAGTTTAGTTTACTCTGATATTTCGTTTAGTTTGGAATATCATTTAGTTTAGTTTACTCTGATATTTTGTTTAGTTTTGAAAGTATTGTTTTGTTAGTATTTACGAACACGGAGATGAATGTATAATCCTACAATTATTTCGACTTTTTTGTTTTACGGTAATGATAAATAAAAAAGTGTAGCCCAAATAATGTCGTTTTATTGATAAAGATGGGTAATAAAACGTTAAGAATAGCCTAATTTTCGAAAATGAATTGCAGAGTATAGTCGCACTAAAATGGGTAATTGTTAGTCTTTGGGAATTTAATGGGTAAGTAATGGGTAAAAGACCGTTCCAGGCCACCACAAAATTCAAAAAAATAGTATCTTTAAAAACGACATAAATTCATGAATTTAGACCCTTTTTCAGGTTTTTAAGACCTAAATACATGAATTTAGACCGTTCCAGGACACCATAAAATCAAAAAAATTAGTATCTTTAAAAACGACATAAATTTATGAATTTAGTCCCTTTTTCAGGTTTTTAAGACCTAAATTCATGAATTTAGTCCATTCAAAAAGTACCATTTTTTCAAAAAATGGCATTTTTAAAAACGACATAAATTCATGAATTTGAACCCTTTTTCAGGTTATGAAGACCTAAATTCATAAATCGGCTAAAGCCAGAGGAGCTTCGCTCCGATTTGGGCGTTTTTAAAAATACCCAATTTTTCAAATTTTTCAAAATCTCAAAATTTGAGAATTACAATCGGGCGAAGCCCTAGAACCTTCGGTTCGATTTTCACCCGCCCCCAAAATCATGACCGTTCTAGGACACCGAAAATTAGTATTTTTAAAAACGTCTTTTAAATCCATTTTTCAGGTTTTTAAAATATATCATGTGACTAAAAATATTTCTTTAAAAAATGGAAGAAACAAAAGTGGAAGGAACTTCAGAAATGGAAGAAACCGCAAGAATATATCCTTCGTTATCATATGAACGTAGTTCTACTTTAATGGACATTGAAAAGATTAACATTGAAAAAATGAACATTGAAAAACACAAAGATAGAGTACGCTATATGAAAGATAAGGAATCTCAATTATTATTAAGATTAGAGCATTATAAAAAATTAAGAAAGAGATGGACTAAAGTTAAGAATGTAACACAAGGAATTGGCATATTCTTTACAATAAGTTTGGGTGCTTTAACAATTGTTATATCTTCAGGTGTTTTAGTAATTCCAGTAGTTGCTACAGCTTTAACAGGTACGGGTGTTTTTGCAACTTCACTTGTTACAATGTTAGATAAATCTTTAATAACTAAGAAACGAAAATCATTAAAAACTAAGCATTTACATATTAAAGAAGTCTATGATAAACTACATTACTACTTTCAAAGAGTATGTGATGATAATGTTATTACGTTAGATGAGATTGAAAAATTTGATCAAATAGCTAATGAAGTAAATCAAATATCATTTCAATCACAGACAGAAAAAGTTGATGATAAAAATAAAAAGGATGGCAAAATTTCTAGTGATGCTAAAATTTCTAATGAAGAAAATGACAAAATTGTTTTAGAAGAGCTAAAAACTTTAAGCGAAAATTTAAGCAAAACTTTATTAAACAAAACTTAAAACGAGAAAACTTTAACCGAGAAAACTTTAAACGAAAAGATGTCAAACAACAAAGCAATAAAAAAATAATTTGTTCAGTAAAATGTTTTTGCTGTATTCCAATGTTACCACAAAATTCAAATATTATATTTTAAAAATGAATAAAATTAGAGCTGATAATTATAAAAGAATAAAACAATTAGAAGAGTTAATAAAACAAAGAAATATTATGAAAGAAAATCATCTTCAACATAGAATGATAAAAGCTGGTATTCAATCTGATATGTTTGAAAAAATGCAGCAAACCGAGCAAGTAAAAACTGATTTTGAGAAAACTATGAAACCATTTAAAACTCTTGAAAAAGAAAGTACAAATAATGATAAACAAATTGATATAACAGATCCAGAGCACAAAACTATATTAGATGACTATGGATTACTAGAATCAAACATTAATAAGAAATTACCAAAATCTATGCAATTTGAACATTCTATTTCATTTATAGATGGAAAAACAATACCTAGATTTTATCTCGGACAAAAAGAAATATTTCCACAACCTTTTCGAGGTTTAATTTTTTCACCAGATAAATCTCCTTTTAATTTAGATAGAAATTTTGTTAATCTTTTAAGAGGAGCAGATTTAAATAATTATGCTGTAGAAGATCTCATAAAATATAAAGCTATGTTAGACAGAGTTGGTGCAGTAAAATCTCTTAGACGTTATAAACAATTAGAAAATTTATTATCAACGGGAGTTAAAGTAGGGAAAGGTTTATCTGAAAAACAGAAAACTGAAACAACTGTATTTTTACCAGATGATCCACAAGAATTACTAAATAGATTAAATATTTTAATATCTGCAATAAAAGAAGGACATAATTCTAGTTTCAATGAAATTCATGCTATATTGAAAAGACTGTTAGAAAAGAAGATTCTAAATGAAAAGGATTATAAAAGTGTAGCTGAAATATGTTGTTTCTAATTTTTATCTATGATTTTTATCTATGATTTTTATCTATGATTTTTATCTATGATTTTTATCTATGATTTTTATCTACGATTTTTATCTATAATATTTATTTAATTTTTTTAGTTTAAAAATGTGTTCAGCAGATTTAGACAAAATTAATAATCATTTAGAAAATTTGATAGAGATTTTGGGTTCATCAAAATTTAGTACGACGTTAAAAATTATAACAACTACTTCATCACACACTTGTAATTTAGAACCCATTCTACATTTGGAACAAAATAAAAATTATCAAATTGCATTGACTAGTTTCTCTACATTTAACACTATTCAAAACGTTATCAAAGATGTGAATGATCAATTTAGATATTCTACTGATAAAGGCAAAACGTGGAAAATATTAATTTTTCTTCCTGGTTCTTACGAAGTTGAATCAATATCAAATGAAATTAAGAGACATTTAGGTATACCATTTAAAGATAAGAAACAATTACATTTTGCAGTTGAACCGGCAGTTAATAAATTTTCTCTTACTTTAGACGAAAATCATCAAGTTGATTTTAATCATGATAGATCATTGTCAAAGCTATTAGGATTTAATAAACAAACCTATAGTCAAGGTTATCATTTAGGTGAGAAGATTCCAAAAATAACTGAAATAAATTCAATTGTTGTACATTGTGACATTATTGAAGGAGGATATATAAATGGTAAATTATCAAATTTAATATTCAGTTTTCCAGCTTTTACTGTACCCATTGGTTATAGATTAAATGTAATTCCACAAACACTAATATATTTCCCTATTACAAGAAAAACTATTAACAACATTAACATGAGAATCACTGATGAGAAAGGACAAGAAATAAATTTTGGAGGTGAAGAGATTATGATAGATCTTTTGGTTCGGGAGGTATAAACCCCCGTTCGGGAGGTATAAACTCCTACGCGAAGCTAGAGAAGTTTAATTTTCTTCTTCTTTAGAAACAAAAAATAAAAAAAAATAAAAATAATTTTTTTTATTAAAAAATGAGTGAAGTACTACCATTAAATAAAAAAAAACTTAAATTTAATCATCATCCAAATTTATCTAATAAAGTTTTGTCAGTTATTTGTGGAAGATCAGGTTGCGGAAAAACGTATCTATTATTTAAAATTTTAACGACTCTAAATTTTTTGGATTATAACAATCTTATAATTTATACAACAACGGCAGAACAACCCGTCTATCAATTTTTAAAATATGGATTTGAAAATAATCTTAAAAAAACAGCAATTGCTTCATTATTCAAAGAATATGAAAAATCTGAAGATGAAGAAGAAATAAGTTCGTGGTTTGAAGAAGCAGCAAAAAATAATCAGTTAGTAGAATCTAATAAAAATAACCATATAAAGATACAATTAATAGATGATAGTGGTAATATGCAAGATCCTAGTAAACTAGATAAAACAATGAAACATTGTGTAATTTTTGATGATTGTGTTAATGATAGAAATCAGTCAGTTCAGAGAAATTATTTCACAAGAGGTAGACATAATAACTGTAGTGTATTTTATTTAACACAAAGTATGTATTCATTAGACGGAAGTGTTATTAGAAAGAATGCAAATATATTTATACTATTTGAAATAAATGCAAGAAACTTAAGTGATTTGTTAAGAGATTTATGCGTAAGAAATAAAGATGAATTTAAACAATCGTGTAATAATGCTTGGTCAAAAGATTATGGCTTCATTACAATTAATATTGATAAAAAAATTCATGAAAGAGTTATCGAAAATATTTTCGCGGAGTGATAAAAATATACAAATATAGTGTTACAATATTTTTTTTATTTTATATATATATCAAATTTGTGTATCTTAGAAATTAGAAAATTAAAAAGGTTCAGTAGTTATTCCATCAGGTAAAATTTTTCTTTTATCATCAAATGGATCTAATGCTAATTTATGTTCTTCTTTTAAATACATGTTATGTTTTTTTGAATCAAGTCTATAATTACATGCTGTTTTTATTTCATTATTAAATAATGCATTTTTATAATCTTGAAATGTTATTTGATTAGCCACTGATGCCTTTGAAATTCCTTTTAATGTTTTATGTGTTTTAATATTATTAGTTGTATCATAACAATAACATTTAGATTTTAAAAATATAGCTTCTGTTATGAAATCTTCATTTCCTTCTAATTCATCTTTTACTTTACATAAATCAGAAGGATGAATGATATCTTTTATTTTATTAATTTCTTCATCAAGTGTAGAATTATACGGTATTGTTAATTCTAAGAAAATAGAATCGGTATCTGTAAAGTGTAATTTATAGTTTTTGCCATAAGCAGGTGCTAAATAATCATATATAAAACTATACATAAATAGTTTAGCTAATTCTAATATAGTGAAACCAATGAAATTAAACTTATCATGTTTTACAATGCTTCTTCTTAGATGAACAGCACAAAGTTCATCACTGAATCTAGTAGTTCTTTTATATGTAGGTTTCCTTGTTAAATTTTGAAATCTATCTCTATCATAAACTATTTCAATATTTTGTCTATTACGCACATTTTCTAAAGTCTTACCATAAAATGCATTATTCATTAATTTGAAGAAAACGTTTCCAAAATCATCTTTATTTCTTTTAGCTATTTTACGTTTTTCAATATTGAACTCTATATAATTTTTTAACCATTTAGATTTTCTATACTCTAGTTTTCGATGTATTTTGGTGAGAATCATGCCATGATCTAAGTACCAATCTAGCATTCTTCCTTCAACAACATACTTTCCTTTATTGCTTTGTGTTAACATAAGTTTTTTTGTTGGCCTATATTTCTTAGGAATTAAAGATTTTTGATAATCTGAAAAATCTTCTATATTGGGAATTTTGTTTTCTGGACAGAAAGGATAATATTTTGTTGCGTCTTTTATATAATCAGGATATACTAAATCAACTTCATATACATAACCAAAATTATTTTCACCATCATATGTTCTTTGATAATCTAGATCGGGCGAAGCCCTAGAACCTTCGGTTCGATTATTACACCATGTCATTTCACCTGTTGGTAATTCTTGTATCATGCAAGAAGAATATAAGCTATTAAAATCATAATATAATAAATAGTTTTCTCTCATGAATTCAGCAATTGCATTTTCACGTTCTACTCCTTCTCGTTTCGTTCGAAAAATTTCTAATATTTTTTCTTTTTCTTCTGGAGATAAAGGTTTCATTATTCCATATTCTTGTGGATTTACTTTCTTATTATAACATTTAACATATCTATTACCTAAAACGGATGAAACTCCACCTCTAATTCCAGATTCAAAAAATAATAATTTATCATATGTATTTTCTTTATAATGTTTAAGTTTAACGGACTTTGTCCTAGAGCCATCGGCTTGAACACCAGTATGTTTTAATCCTGCTAACCATGTTAAAACTGGTGTAGAATAACAATAACATGGATCTATTCCGTAATATTCTAAACACATATCACGAAAGTTTTCGAAAAGATCAGCTAGTATTAATACATCTATCTGAAGATATTTCATTGTATAATCATACATTGTTTTACAATTTAACTCTCTCCAATTCTTTTCAGCTTCTGCATAGTCTTCGTCTGATAATTGTGATTGTTTTAATGTTGATTTAAATTTATTTATTGGAGGAAGTTGTTCTTCTTCCATAATTTTATTCACAGAATTAAAATCTCCAGTTATATCAGTCTCCGACAGTGAACCACAGGTTTTATCTCCAGTTATATCAGTCTCCGACTGTGAGCCACAGGCTATATACTCATACGGAAATATTCCTTTTAAAGGTTTTAAATTATATTTATTTAATATTTTACATTGTTCAGATTTCAAAGTTTTTCCCATAACATCTAATGAATAAGGAGTAAAAAATCTAAATGCATCTAAAATTCTAATACAACCTAATTGCATTGAAAAATATTCTTCTTCTTGTTTACATAGTACATTTATTTTTTGTTGTTGTAATTTTTCAGATGAAAATAAATCTTTCATTACTAGATGGAAATCATATTTAGAACCATTGTAGAAATATAAAGGAACAAAGTTATATTTAAATTTATTAGCATTAAGATTACAAGAATTATGTGCTGCACCTCTATATAATCCATTTAGATGATCATGATCTTTTACCTTGACGGCAGAGCCGTCGCTTCGCCTATCAAGATATCTACCTTTGCCATTTTTATAATTTTTTGTAAATTCTCTTCCACAGTAATAACATTTTGTTTCATTAATAAAATTTAATTTTTCTTTTTCTGTTAATGGTATCATTGGTTTATTTGTTTCAAGCAATTGTGAAAAACGTCCTTGTAATTCTTCTACTTTCTTTGTAAACATTTCTGAACTATCTTCACCATAGTATTGAAAATATTCTGATTTAAATAATTCAGGATAATTTGAATGAATGTACATTCCCCAACATAATGGTTTTTGTTCAAATAAATATTTTTCTTTACTTTGTTCAGATGCACTTTTTCCAGGTGCACTTTTTTCAGAATTAAAAACCGAAGGTTCTAGGGCTTGGCCCGTACCATTTTCAGAATTATAATTTTCAGAATCGGGTGAAGCCCTGGAACTTTCCGTTCGATTTTGTGTCATATTAACATTATATGCTTCAAAATCACAATAAATAGTAAAGGGTACTTTATTTTTAAAATACCATTTATTATATTCTAAATAATCATCTTTAGGAAAAGTATTTTGAACTGCTTCGTTTTGTTGACAATTTTCCAAATGTCTATTCATTTCTTCTAAAGTTCTAAAACTTGTCATACATTGAAGACAAGGAAAATTTTTATTATCTGAAGTTTTTGTAAATATAGAAACATCTTTACACAATATAAAATGACCCTGATAATATAATATATTCGCTTGTGCTGGTTGTTTTGACTGTTCTAATTTTACAAATTTATCTTGATATATTTCATGTGTTTCATTAATTTCTTTTGTAATATTAAATGTATTTTGATGATAATTTTGATTTAATATTTGTAGCTGATAAATATATTCTTTATCATATTGTTCTTTATATTGTTGTAGACATTTTTTTAAACATTCATTTAATCGGAGCGAAGCTCCTCTGGCTTTAGCCGATTCTTTATTTTCTTCATTATTTAATTCTTTATTATTTTCTTCATTTAATTTTTGAATTGTTTCTATCTTATTTTGATATTTATGGCCATATTCTTGTACTAATATTTTTGTTTGTTGTTGATAATCTGTTTTACATTTTTGTAAACTTTTATTTAAATTTTCTAATTTTTGTTGATATTCTGAAGATAAAGATGAATATTTGTAATTATAATCATCAGTACGTCCTTTATAATTATTATGATTAATCATTATTGGTGATAATGTTTTAACAAGTTCAAATTTTTCAGTACATATTATATTTCCTTGGTAAAAAATATTATGATGCATGTAATTTCCTCTATCATTATATACTATTTCTGATTGACATAAATTTTTATTATTCAAATAAAATTTTTTTGAATCTGAGTAAAGTGGAATAATTTTACCAATAGAAACATAATTCACATTTAATTCAAAAACATTTACTTCTATTAAATTTTTATTCTTTTTATGAAACTTTATTAACCTATTATAATCATATGGAAATTCATCTAAGCCATCAGAAAGATCAAATTCATTTATGTATTCTTCTTTATTGTAATGACTTAGTCTTTCTTTGTGATATTTTGCAGGATGTAAATGTGCTATAATACTCCACAGAAAACAATAATCATCTTCATTTTTTATGTTGATTATTTGTGGTGAACTGAAAGGTAAAGGAACATAACTACCACCAGTATTATTTTTATATTTATCAATTACTATTTTCTTAGATAGTATTTTAACAAATCTCCAACCAGATTCACGTAACTGGGCTTCAATTATACAATTTTCTAATTTAAGTATCATCGATTCAAATATGGGTTGTATATCATTTACATTATGAATTTCTTGTGAATTTGTAAAATGTCCTTGTATTATTTCTTCAGGAATTCCATCAGGTCCATTTTTTGTATAAAGTACTTCTACATTCATATAACATTTGAAAGATTTCTTAAATATATTATAAAAGTTTGTTAATACATTATAAAAAGTTTTATCGGTTTTATTATGTTCAACGGGCGAAGCCCTGAAAGACATCTTTGATGTCCCGCGAACCGATTCATTAAATAAATATTTTATATCTGTTACGGCTTCATCGGTTCGTTCAGCTTCATCAAATTCATCAGTATCGCTAAATAAATATCTTCCATCTGGTACGAGCGAGGCCCTGGAAGACATCTCCGATGTCACATGTATGGTCTCATCTTCACTATTAAAAACTTTTTTATATTCCGAATGTGAATAATCATCAAACATTTTTTTAACTTTTATATCAGTAGGCAATGTTTCTAGATAGTTTTTATAACTATTTAATTTTAATATATTTCCTTCATCAACTCGTTCTACATTTTGTAAATGCAATTTACTATTTAAATGAGATTGATAACTTCTTTTTGTTTGCAACTTTTTTTTACATAAGACACAATAAAACTTGGTATTTTCCATTTTTTTTTATTTTTTTAGAGAAAATTTAAGAAAAAAATTTGTGTTTTAATTTTAGATATAAACATTCTAATATCAAGGACTTGAGTGTTATTTTATATTATTATATATTTCACGTTCTTTAGTTATTTTTTTCTTTATCACATTAAGTTTTATCATATTAAGTTTTATCATATTAAGTTTTATCTTATTAAGTTTCATCATATAATGTTTTATCAAAAGATAATTTAAATTTTTTTTCACTAACTATTGATTCATCATCATCATCATAAATTGTTTCTTCATCATCATCATAAATTGTTTCTTCATCATCATAAATTACACTTTTTGGTATAGGATGCCCTTCCATGATAGGATACCATTCTCTTATTGGAATATCTAACTCTAAATTACATCTTTTATCTGATAATAATATAATAGAGAAAAATATTGGTCTTTGATCTCTTTTGGAAAATTTAATAACACCACCATAATCTGAATCACTTTTAGTTTTTGTTAAAGATGATAAAATTTTAAATTGATTAGATGTAAATCCTAATTTAAATTTTGTAGACCCGACACATAGTTGTCTAACAGTATCTTCAACTATACCATCATTATTATTTTCAATTGTAAGAAAATGAAATTTAGATAAATTTTTATAATTACTAATATTTTTATAATCTTTTTTACCATTTACACCATTTTCAGATGTTTCTGAATCATCATTATTATCATAAGATTCTTTAAGATCGGGCAAAGCCCTAGAATCTTCGGTTCGTTTATTATGATTATGATTATGGTCATTGTTAATAGTATAAGGTGTAGACCACATATAAATTTTCTCTTGTTGAGCTAAACCATTTATATAAGATTTTAATAAATTAATATTTAAGTTGGAATATAATCCTATATACGTATCATCATCATATCTTTGGGGCATTTCTAATGTTTCTTGTTTATAAATTGTGTCTCTATAATAAACTTGACATAATAATTCTTCATTATGTTTTTTACTCTCTATGTGAATGTTATATTGATTTTGATCGTCAACAAATAATCTAATTTTTTCTTTCGAAAAAGATTTTAATTTTTTAACTAATTCTTTAATATTGATATAATTAATAATTTTAGTTTCTATCCAATCAGTATTACTAATTGGTAACACTGCTCTAATAAATCCATAAACATTATTATGACCTATTATAACCATATTTTCTTTATTTAATTCAACATGAGCTACATCATTATATTTACTTACAATCTCCATAAATTTAATAAATGGATCCCCCGGAAATAAACAATAATTAGTTTCTATAGAAGGTAAACCTTTAGTCTGTTCTCTAAATATTTCGGCTTGTAATTGAAATAAAATATTAACATCTATACATGGATTATTATTATTATTATTATCAAAACATTTATTTTCAAATCCCGTTGATCTCGTCGAATAAGAAGAACAGGATGATGCGGGCGAATATAATTTTTTTAAATTTGGATTTTCCATTTTTTATTTTTATTAGAAAAAATTTTATTTTTTTATTGTTAAAAAATGATGTTACCAAATGTTGGTGGAGGTGCATATATCCCGAATAATCGTGAATCAGAAATAGAAAATTACATGAAAACTGGAGACGTTTTATCTGGTCCATTACATCTTTCTATTCTTCCGCAACAAAATACAGAGTTAACAAATAAACAATATGTTGATACACAAATCAATGATTTAAAGGAAAAATATATAAACGATGTTTTGGTTCCACTGATGAATGAATTAAAGTTGCTAAAACTTAATGACAAATCATTAAACGAAAAATTATTAAAACTTGATAAAAAGGATAGAGAGCTAGAAGCAGATATAGCAAAACTTTTTAAAAAGATTTCTGAACAATCAAAAATTTTAATATTACTTTCTATAAAGTTAAAATCTGCAGTCATTAAAAATAAACATCAGATAAAAATGTTAAAAGAACAATTAGAAGATGAAATAGAAAAACTACCTGAAAGAATTAAAAAAAATTTAAAGCAGTTACAAACTACATTCCAAAAAAGTGTTGATGAATTAAGTTCTAAAATTACTCAACAAATGAAAAAGATGAATAGAATAATAAATGAAGTAAACTCACTTAATGAAAAAGTTGATAAAATGAAAAATCTTAAAATCAATTTAGAAAATGAATTAAAGAAAAATTTACAAGAAAACTCTAAAGAAATAAAGAACAGTTAGATGCTGTTAAAAGACAATTAGATGTTCTTAAAATTAAGTTAAATGCTCTTAAAACGGCATTGAAGATTAATCAGGAGAAAATGCAAGTTAATAGAAAAGAAATTAAAGTACATCACACGCTGCTTGACGCAATAGATAAAGTGCAACAGGCAATTAATAAAGTTATCTCGAAGTTGTTGTCCATTCACAAACGTAAATCTTAACACGTAGATATTTTTCCCAAAAGTCAAATTTAATCCTAAAAAATGCCTATAATTTATAAACACAATCTTAAACATTTTGCATCAAATAATAAAATTGCTCATGAACCATCTATGAAACCTGTGTACCATTATGATAGTGTAGAAACTGTCGGAACACAAAAGTTCCTAGGCACCGCAGGTGCCGTCCAAAAAGAAGGGGATGGCATCTTTTCTGGTATTGGTAGTATCGTTAACTTAATTAAAAATAATAAAGATTTGATTACATCTGCTGCAAAAGGAGCAGCTGCTATAGGTAGTACAGCTAGTGCAATATCAAATGCTGTTAAGTCTCAAAACGAATTAAAACAACTAGAAGCTATTCGTAAACTTAGGAATGATTCTGAAGAACTAAAAAAATTAAAAAAACTTTCAGAGGAAACAAAAAACAAAATTGCTAACATAGCTGTGGAGGGTGATAGTAAACAAAATGAAAAAACAATTGAAGAAATAAGAGGTAATGGCGTGAGTAGCAACCTTCGGTTTAACCAGCAAAGCTGTAGCGGAGCTGGTCTAGCAAAATTCTAAAATATATTTTTTAGTAAAATTTTTTTTAGTAAAATTTTTTTAGTAAAATTTTTTAGTAAAATTTTTTTTAGTAAAATTATTTAAGTAAAATTATTTTAGCAGAATTTTTTCTGTCTGTGAGAAAAAACAAAAAGTCAAATTATTTTTTATAAAAATGTCTTCGCTTATCGAAAATAAATTTAGATTAGACGATCCTCCGTTCGTCAGTTATAATCAAAAAAAGAATGACTATATAAGAATTGCTATGAATCCCGGATCTTCCAGTAGAGTAAACACTGGAGGTGATTTAATTTTTGAAGTTGATAATCAGCAGAGCTATTTATATTTACCTGATTCATTTTTACACTGTGAATATTCTTTATATAGTGATGCTAATTTTACAACACCATCACCAGATACCGATAATATTACACTAGAGAATAATTTTTTCCCAAGTTTATTTACACAAATGCGTTTAGATGTTGCAACTCAAAATATAGAAACAATAAGTGATTCTCCAGGTGTAATTGATACAATGCTTAGATTTATAACAATTGGTGAAAATAATAAAAAGTATGAAATCGAAGGTTGGTTTCCTGATACTAATGATGGTATAATTGTTGATGATTTAACTCACGCTGGAACAGATGCAGCAGGAATTGCGAAAGATGTAGAAAATATTGCAAAACATTTAAATAAAACAAATAATGAAGCATATAAAGAAAGACGTGAATTTAACAAGAAAAGTAAACAGACAGTTAATTGGTCATTGTCTCCATTATTCGGATATTTAGATTATGATAAAATATCATATCAATTAAAATTTAAATTAATAATTCATCGTACAGCAAATAATGAATTAATCTTTTTTGGTAATACTGGAAAAAAAGCATATTTAAAAATTGATAGACTTGAATGGTGGATTAAGCATATTACTCCTAGTTTAGAGATTGAAACAGCTATTGCAAAAAGATTAAATACTAACAAACCAATTCCAGTTAATTTTCTAAAGAGAACTGCTAGTTCAGTAACTTTTTCCGAACAAAGATTTAACTGGCATTTTACTAGAACTGCGAATACTCCAAGATATTTATTACTAACATTTCAAAGAAATAATTCTCCAAGTTTTGATAAGAACAATAATATTTTTCATATTAATACAATTCGAAGTTTACAAGTTTCATTAAATCAAACTCGATATCCAATTGATCCATTAAGATTCGATGATACCAATAATCAATTTATGGAAGGATATGATTCTTATAGAAATCTTTGTATAGAATTTGGAGTTGAACCACAATTAACTCCTGGAGATTGGAGACATTTATATCCAATTTTCTGTTTCGATTTAAGTGCACAATCTGAAGATATTATTAAAAATGGTTGTGATGTAACAATTAATATTGAAAAAAAAGATTCCACAACTTCATTGATGGCTTATGGTTTATTGCTAGAAGATGCAAAATATTCTATTGAAGTTCTTAATGGGAAGATGGTTAGGATCGGCTAAAGCCAGAGGAGCTTCGCTCCGATAGGTTAGTAACCTGAGGTCCTTTGGTCCGATAGGCTAAAGCCCAAGACTTCGTCGTTTAATTAATTTAATTTTTTTGATAACTTAAAAATTTTTCATAACTAGAATAGATTAAAAAATTCTTAACTTAAAAATTTTTTCATAACTAGAATAGATTTAAATTTTTTGATAACTTTAAATTCTTAACTTAAAATTTTTTCATAACTAGAATAGATTTAAATTTTTGATAACTTAAAATTTTTTCATAACTAGAATAGATTTAAATTTTTGATAACTTAAATTTTTTTTATTAAAAATGTCGCAAGCGAAAAGTAATATTAATAATAAAACTGTTGAATTAAAATTACGTAATATTGTTGACAAAAATACCCCTAAAACTATTACGATTAATAAAAAAAAGTATTATATAAGTAAACCAATGATAGAGAATATTCAATTACAAGAAGAAAAGAATGGCGGGATTCTCCCATTAATTCCCCTAATAATAGGTGGCATAGCAGCTGCAGGAAGTGTTGCAGGTGGGACAGCTGGTATTGTCCAAGCAGTAAATAAAAATAAATCAGAGAAGGCAGCATTAGAAGAACAAAAACGTCATAATAGAGAGTTAGAGAAAGTTGCTAGGGGAGAAGGAATAGTAGATAATTTTATTAGTAAATTAAAATTAGTTGATGAAGGAAAACGAGTTCTTAAAAATATTCTCCACAATGTTGATGATTTAATTGAAATTAAAGAAACTAAAGATGGTTCTGGAATATATCTAAGTCCTAGTATGATAAGGTAATAACCTCAGAACCTTTGGTTCTTTTCGGTAAAACAATTATTTTATTTTATCTTTTAAATTTTTTTTATCTTTTAAAATGAATTCTAAAAATTCCGAAAATTTAATTAAATTAAAAATTTCTAATTTAGATTTATTGAATTATCTATTAAACAAAAATAAAAACTCAAATTGTAAAATTTATGAAGGTAACGACGACAAACAAAGTTTGGCTACTACCTACGGTGGTGACATACAAAAAACATTAGAAAACTTTCCTGGATTTATTTGGAGTAAATATTGGAAAGAAAAACATCTTCCTGGTCATTCATATACTGGGCCAGGAACTCGATTAGATATAAGACTAGATGAGAATAATAATCCGAAACCAGGTGAAGAACCGATGAATAGAGTAGATGCCGCAGCTTACAGGCATGATTTAGCTTATCGAAATCATGATCTAAGTTCTCGTCATGCAGCTGATAAGAAGATGATTCAAGAATTAGATAGTATTCAAAATCCTTCCTTTAGAGAAAGAATTGAAAGAATGTTTGTTAAGAAAGCTTTACAAGCTAAAATATTATTCGGTCAGGGTTTAAATGAAACGACAGCAAAGCTGTCTGAGAGCAACGCTCGAACTAATAACTCTGAGAGCAACGCTCGAACTAATAACTCTGAGAGCAACGCTCGAACTAATAACTCTGAGAGCAACGCTCGAACCTACGCGTCTGAAATTCATAAAGAATACAGAAGGCCTAAATATTTATTGAAAGTAAAAGTATTTAATAAAGATGATATTTGGAGTGCTGATCTTATTCATATGCCGAATGAAAGGGACTACAAATACGCATTGACCGTTATAGATTTATATACACGATACGCTTGGGTAAAGCCTTTAAAAAAGAAAAGTGGTCTATCAGTTAAATATGCGTTTGAAGAAATCTTTAAAGAAAGTAATAGAAAGCCAAGGAAATTGTTTGTTGATAAAGGGTCGGAATTTTATAACCGAAACGTTCAGCAACTATTTGAAACTGTTTATTCAACTGAAAACGCTGGAAAAGCTGTAGTGATAGAAAGATTCAATCGGACGTTAAAAAATAAATTATTCAAGAAATTTACTGAGCAAAAAAATCAGAAATGGTTGAAGATATTACCAGGAATTGTAGAAGAGTACAATAATAAAGTTCATTCTGGTATTGAAGAAACTCCAAAGAATGCTTCTGACGACCCTGATTTGATACGAAAGAAAATATTCGAGAATAATAATTTGAATGAGAGTAATCCGAATTTGCAGAAACTTAAGCCGAAATTTAAAATTGGAGATAGAGTTAGAAAATTTAAATATAAGAATAAATTTGAAAAAGGCTTTGTTGGCTATTGGACTAAAGAAATATTTGAAATTTGTAAAATAAATCCAACTTATCCGTTTACTTATGAAATTAAAGATTTAGATAATGAGGATATCAGAGGCCGTTTTTATCAAAATGAATTACAACGAACTGAGCTTTAGCTTTTTAATTATCATTATTATTATTATTATTTTTATTATTCAATTCTAACATAATATCAAGAAATGATACTCCTTTTTGTAATTTAAATAAAACATAAAGACATAATTGGCCACAATAAGTTGTTCCCGGTTTTTGAATTTGAAATGTATTATAAATTCCATTGCCAAGTATTTCTCTTACTTCATTCGTAGGTGGAAGCCCGTATGAGTCAAAATAATAATTATCTCCGTTTTTACTAAAGATACCTGCTGACCAATGTACGCCGTTTTGGTCTGAAGTGTGAAGATTCGTTATGAAATTTACAGTTGGCCTATTTTTGATCAATTGTAATTCGTCTCTCATTAGGACATGAAAATTCTTTATTCCCAATTGATGTGCGATTTTCTTTAGATCAAAATTCGTTGTTGTTTCTGTTCCATATAATTTAAAAAACTCCTTTATGTTGTTCATTTTATAATAAAAAAATTTCTTAAGGGACGCCGGAGTAGGATTTGCTGGTTATATATTCCACGTCTTACAAATGTCTAAGTGGGTGTAGCAGCTGTTTGTTCTTTCATACATTGTTTCCTTTCAAATGTTTGAGTGGGAAGTCACAGCTCTTTACACTGAAATGCCTTTTATTCATAAATGCGAGAAGCAGATGTTCTCTACAATTGAGTGTTCATCTGAGTGCAAAGCAGTAGATAAATTGTAAGAACGCCAGGAGCGGTCATGATTTGAGCAAGAAAATGATCATAATCACAAATTTGAAATTCTCAACTTTTATGATTTTCGGTGTCCTGGAACGGTCATGATTTTGGGGGCGGGTGAAAATCGAACCGAAGGTTCTAGGGCTTCGCCCGATTGTAATTCTCAAATTTTGAGATTTTGAAAAATTTGAAAAATTGGGTATTTTTAAAAACGCCCAAATCGGAGCGAAGCTCCTCTGGCTTTAGCCGATTTATGAATTTAGGTCTTCATAACCTGAAAAAAGGGTTCAAATTCATGAATTTATGTCGTTTTTAAAAATACCATTTTTTGAAAAAATGGTACTTTTTGAATGGACTAAATTCATGAATTTAGGTCTTAAAAACCTGAAAAAGGGACTAAATTCATAAATTTATGTCGCTTTTAAAAGTACTAATTTTTTTGATTTTATGGTGTCCTGGAACGGTCTAAATTCATGTATTTAGGTCTTAAAAACCTGAAAAAGGGTCTAAATTCATGAATTTATGTCGTTTTTAAAGATACTATTTTTTTGAATTTTGTGGTGGCCTGGAACGGTCTTTTACCCATTACTTGGGTAATCCTCATAAAAAGTTTGAGAACCCCTGGTCTAGATGCAGATAGAAAGAAAATAGATAGTCTTTCAAGTCTTATACTTTGAATGTGAATATTTCTTAGTCTAGTTTGCTTAAATAGATTATGGAATACATGCAAGCTGATTTTGGACATCTATAGAAACATGAAAATAACCGCAAGCTCTATTGCTGGAATTTTATAGGAAAATACTGCTGGCATATTATGCTAAACCTCCTTAAAATAGCACATAACGATTCATTTCGTGATTATGATTTTCATTGTATTTTCTGTATCTTCCAATGTAACAGCGGAAGTCCTGTATAATTGCTTGATTTTGTTTACCTAGCACGTTTAATGCATGTAATGCATGTTATGATAAAAAACGATAACCGGAAAATCAAGGCGATTACAAGCATGTGTTTATAATAAACACTTAGCTTATTGCAGGAATCACATTATATCAATTACATTTGTCCAATAAATGCAGGGAAATCGAGACGATGTTATAAATGTATCTACAATTTACAGCAAAATTACACGCTCAACTTCATCAGCCTTCTTAAAGTAATATTAATAATTGCGACTTCGATGTCGCAAATAAAATGTTTTGAATGAAACTGTTCTATCTATGGCCAATAATTACAGGATAGCTAAAATGACACAGGGGGACTAAAATAATGTTCAAACAAAGTTATAAAGATTATTACAGGGAATCAAAGTGATGAAAAGATAGTTATTTTTCAAAGTAGGCCTATTCTCTTGTTTTGCTTCTATTAAATGTGTGCATGAATTTCCTATTGTATAGTCCTAAGTTTTGCATTTTGATAACTGAAGGGATCGTGCATTGTGCTAATTTATCAGTTAATCAATATTGAACATTTATTTTCAGTGCATGCATCAGGAGGAAAGCTATGATTCAATTTCATTGTCAGTAAGACGAAAATCAGCCGGCCCCTCAAGCTCGGCTACACGGCTCTACGCGACATCACCGAAAATCAGTGACCAAAAAATGAAAGATTGATGGCCCTCTGTACTGGGGAATGTGCGGTGATCCAGTCGCCAAGTGCAAGACTTTTTTATAGTAGGGTGTGACTTTTTCCTTTATACTTCCTTGAATTCAATACAGATGTAGTTACATGTCAAACTGTGTTCTATGATAAATCGATGCTTAGGGAGCTAAATTAAACTCAGAGAAAAGTGGCGACATTACTAACAATATCTCAAAGGGTAGCCTTCAAAATTGAAATGATTAATGAGTATGACAGTATTGGCGATTATCCGCAGCAGGAAATATTATACTGTAATTAAGACTCCACACTGATGCTCTACATGATATTAAATCTCAATATGAATGTATAACAACATTATTTAAAGAGTAATCAAGCGGCCAAAAATAGGCCTACCAACATTGATATCTAAAAAATCTCATATTTTATTTCAAAGACGTTGATAAGAACTAAGTGATAGAATCTACATGTGTATCCAAAGACAAGTGGGCACCATGTATTAAAATTCCAAACATCAACAAATCGTGTTATTTTCAATTTTTATCAACCCTTAAGATAGAAACATTTGATAAAACGTTTGATCACTTTCTATTGTCTTCGTTGAAATCCCTGCAGTGACAGGCGTCGATCAGGTTCACTGAAGGACTTGTGTAAAACAGTCAAGCATGGCTATAAGAGTTTTTAATTTCCAATGTATGCCTTCACATTTACTTCGACACCTTAATTAATATTCAACACCTTAATTATCCTATATCTGTACTACTCAAAGAGTAAGAGGGAGCCATGGTTCCTTGAACTCTCCTAGCTACACCCTTGGTCACAGCAAGTTCACTACTTGAAATATCAGCAAAATAGTCCACTATATGTGAATAAAAACAAGCACATAATACAGTTATTTGTAATTCCATAGGTAGAATCCATTGAATGCGTGCTGGATAGAAGAAAACTATGTTGAATTAGTGATTTCACAAACAGACGTAAGTGCAGTTATGACAATCCATAAAAATCTATGATCATTTATTTGACTCGACAAATAGACGCAAGTGACTTACGACACTTCATAGATTCTGAATTTGATATTTTTTGATTCTACAAACAGACGTAAGTGCTTCAAATGCTCAGATATCTATTAAAAATACATATCTATGACAACTAACTCAATTCAAATAACCATGAAGATATCTATAGCCTCAATGTCTCACTTACTCATCGAGAAATAATAGTAATGGGAGACAAGGCTCAAATGAAGAATGTCAAAATCATTAAACGACTCTCCTGAAAAGTGACTGAAATTGACTTACGTCACTTTGTAGAATCACCGACGATATGAGTGTAGATTTTGATCAGCCCTGTCAACATCTCCCATACTCATATTGTAGTCCACCATGCTGGCACTCTTTCTTACAGATATCCTCTCACCTCCTCGCACAATTCTTTCCGTCGAGTGAAGGGTTGCCTTGCTAAAAGTGTCGATCGTGTACAATGTTTATATCCAAAATAAATCACAATTTAATGAATGTGTTACATTTATGCTATAGCAGAACAATGACATCATTGTCACTTGGTTAGTCCTATTAACTCTCTGGAATTGGCAACCGAAATTGTCCGGGACTGTTCTCGGGAATACAGTAAGGCTATGAAACTTTTAAAATCCTACTATCTCCATCGATTCCGCAAGCTCCATTTTGAATTACGTTTGTTATTTGAAGTAGCACTGTCATAAATGAAATTCAATGTCATTATTATTTAAAATCATTTTTCATTATATTGTGTATGACCATGTGTATGACTGTCTGTGTGTGTGACAATCTCTTCATCTGAGACAGTCCACCGTTAGCGGAGGATCCCTACTTTCTTTGTGACTGCTGTCGGTCTGTAATGTGCTATCTTGCTATCAATGTAACTGTCAGACATTGTGACTGTTCGTTCATTACAGCGATGGATCCGAGCTAACAAAGTTGTTTTCCTCTTCTCGCATCAAAATACAACACATTGACTAAGGCTTATTCCACTCTTGAAATTTACTCTTTTTCTCTTTATTATGAAGACAAAGTTCAGATCTAGGTGGCCTGCGGTCGTAGGTTCGAATCACAACAGTCGCGCATATTTTCTATGACAGTTTAATCAATCGTTTATTTCATGTCATTCTTATTGTTAATATTGCAAATGATAATCATAATTATGCAATACATGTCATATAGGATAGAACTCTAATTTATGATATCAATATCATGATTCATAACATTGATATTATAGTCCTATATTTAAGATCATAATTCATCAATATGCACAATATTGATGAAAATGCTTCCACTGATTTTCAGATGCACGAATAGCTGACCTTAAAGTTATCACTTTTAATTCGCTACGCTTTCTAGTATTCTATTTCTTATTCTTTATTTTCCTGCAACCAGCATCAGTCAGTCGTACGTATTTATCAAACTGGCAAATGTATATACAGTCAACAAGTTCGTCTCGTTCACAGGCTCACAGGTCTGTGGTATCGCTTCTCTCTCGACCAGGTTAGTTTTCCCATTTCAGTCAGGAATAAGCGGGTCATTGCAAAGTACAGCATCGTTGATTGTTCAAATGATTCTGTTCAAATGAGTCAAATTGCTCAAATGCTGTCTTTAGTGAATGACGCTAGGAATCTGTGCTCAGGAGAGCTCGATCAAGAGGCGGTGTTGGATTTGAGCATAGGGAAAGTGCAGAAGTTCACCTCTAGGCTCTGTCTCCCCTCATCCCCGGTACTGAAAACATGCCTTTATTTACTGAGGAGGTGAGAGTAATTCCAGTAGATAGGCCTTATACTTCTCTATCATTTTCAGTGGGTTTGGAATTTTCGTGACTTACTATCAAATAAAGGTATGAGTAGTACAATGAGTCATGCATAACGCATAACAGTAGATAAAAATGGAAAAAGATGCGTATAGAATATTGAATTCATACGGTATTGGCATAGGTACAATGGCTATTTTTCTACTTTGTTGACAGGGTAGGAAGCACTTGCGGAAGTACCACACACGGACCCCTTATATCTTTCTTAAACTCCTAGAATTGAAACCATGAATACTACAATAACATGAACTCGCATCTTGCTGACTTGGCAGAGGTTTTGTGGAATGCCTAAACGAGATTTCCCATGCTTTCATGTTGTCACCGTCTTTTATGACGTAGGCTATTATTTGATATTACTACAGGTGGTAGGCCATAGTGCTATAAGACAATAATGCTTTCTGAGCATTGTATTGCGATGACATTCAATCATTCAAATTTCAAAAAAAACATTGTCGAAATGTTCGAAGCATAGCAAGTCCCTGAAGAAATATTTAAGCAAGCTCGTAATACCATAAGGCCTCAGCCACACTGAAAGCAAAGCAAACACGAGCGTCTCGAGCAAACGAATGTCCGTAAGCTATCAATCGCTCTCGTTTGCTTTGCTCGCAATGTAGCAGTCTGCAACTGCTGTAGTGATGACTTTATGTTTGCTGCAAAACGCTTTGCTCGGAAACGCTTGGAAAAGCTTTGGAAAAGGAATGGCTGAGGCCTAATAGTGACCAAACATATTAGTGTGTGAAGATATTAGCCGCGAACAGAAGACCTGTCATCATGTAAATTGCCGACTGTCGAAAAGTAAAACTTATTATTAGGATATATTGGCTAATAAAGTTATCATCAATAAAGTCACAAGACGCCTAACAACGTGAACGCGCACGTTCACGCTTTGTCAAGCGGGGCTGCTGGCAAAAAAAGATCTGAGACGCAATTTTCGATGAGACTTATGTACATTTAGTGCTTGTGTGCGTGTCTGATCAGAGATCACGCACAGTCTTCATGTTTGCGGTTAATTCCAGGCAACATACTTGAGATGGATTGAGCTTCGCTCAAGGGAGTGTCTACTGAATTATTTTTCTTCAGCTAAATCATCAATAGATGTGATGTCACGCATGCATTCGTGGTCAGTCAGAGCGTTGCTGACGCTATTGTTATAATGGAATGCCTGTGTTTCATGTATAGCGTAATTAAAAGGCTGACTATACTGCTCATTGTGGAAATTAACACAAGCCTTGCAGATAAATTTTTACAGCAGACATTTGTTCATGTAATGATCTGTTTCGGTAGTAATGCATACATAGTACAATATTGTCGTGTTGCTTATCCGTAGATCTAAATAAAGTTAGGACAATGACATAGTTTATTATTCAGAGATTCTAAAATAAAGTGATGGGTAATTCCGGAATTCGCATTAGCGAAATCTCGCGACTACTTCTATCTATTGTTCACGCACTTTGCTTCTACATTGAAACGCGCCGTTAGTTTAGAATATATGTTCCTGGAATTTTTTGCCGTGGTGAAGTTAGTATCAGAACTGCATCTTTTTTTGGACATGGTCTGCTGTGTTCTTAATGCAATTACTCGTACTTTTGACGTAACTCGATGTGTAGCTACTTTTTCGCATATTTTCGAACCTGAATGGAATGGTTTCCCGTAGCAACTGTAGTTAATTCCGTTCTGAAATTTATGTAATTGAAATTTAGAATTCCACTGTCTAATATTTCAACAGTGAATTGAATGTCAGGGGACTGAAATGTAATCTCATAGGACATTCCTTGATTTATGTATCAACTGGAGTATGTGCTGTTCAATGTACACGGAAAAGCGAACTTTTATTTCTTGATTATCCTAAAATCTTAATCAAACATATTCTTGATCTTTTTTCTTATCTTTCAGATGGACATGATGTGAGAGGGAAATCAGTGCTCAATTTCAGAAAAGCAGTCTAATGGATATTTTCAGAATTAAAATCATTTTTCAATTAGATGCACGCCATGTGATTCTTTGGCGTCAATGCACTAAACTTGGGATTTGCACGGTGCTGAAGTAGTCAGGGTTTAGCTGGAGAATTGTGACACTTTCGGTCCGGATGTCCTTCCGATTGACTTCCAACGGTGTCCTTCCTATTCTCTCGACCACACGGCCAAGCGAATAACCATACCGCTCTGGCAGAGAGACCATGCATGATTTATACTCGCCATATTGCCGATAACTGATCACATCGCCATGATAGATCACATTGGTGCAAATTCGTTCATCACTGTTTAAATGATGCTAAAAGCTTTTTGATACTTCTTAGCGCGCTTGTCTTCTTTGTGCAGTTCATTGTTGTGTTTTCTATTGACTTGTGTGGTTTCTAAAATTATAATCATGAATGTTGGATGTCAGATTCTGTATATGGTTGTGCAAGGAATATGATATGATTTCTGAGCATTACAAAGGTGGGCGTACCTATTAACTATCTTCATTACAGTGCAAAAAACTCAGAATTTCTGTTAATAATGAGCTGTTGTACGGCTGTGTCTACTCCAACTGTTCAAATTTGTATACAGTTATTTGCTTTGCAACTACATGTCAACAGGTTTTACAACTGAATGTGGATGCCAATGGTTGTCAAAAGCTGAACAAGCAAAATTTCTCATTGATTTGTTGAATCGTTGTAAATAAATGTCATTCATGTACTGTTGTAAATTGCTTCTTGTGCTTACTTAAGTGAGCTTCATGTTTTTATATGCTCTGTATAAATATTTTTGAATTTGTGCATGTAACACGTATTGTTGCGTTTGTAATGTGATTTTGGCCATTTGATCAAATAAATTGTTAAGTCAATCTATTGTGAAGTTTTATGTTAAAAAGGATGTCTGGCGATGTAATGCACACATTTTTCACGCAGTACCGTTACCAAAAACGAATAAACATTTTGACCTTTTTTCTAAAACGTTGAATGAAGTTGAAAGTCACTTTATTATCAATTGTGTATTATCATGTACTGCACATCATTTGTTAAATCTGTCTCCAAACGACATCATAGTTAAAAATTAAGAGGGCTTCTTCTGAGGGAAGCAATTCTAGAAAAAGGAGCGCAAAGTAATTCTGTATTAGAGCGTGTAGGCATGCATGTGGGATTTAGCTGGTAAGATCAGGAACCTTGTACATATGATATACATATGCAAAATGCATATGGGACCCATTTATCTTTTCCCAGTGGGCTCTCGTGAAATAGGTTTTGATTTTATATCACAGAATCAGGTAGTCGCTTGAATAGCAATGGCGACTGTGATAATGAATATGCTAATAATATAGTTTAAATAAGTTTGCTTCCTCACTAGCTTGTGGTACAGTAACTGCTTCGTCTCCTGTCATTCATTGAATGAGGTGCTAGAAATCTTGTCGTTCACTTATGAACTACCATCTGGCGCAGCAACCAACAACGACGTGAAGCGACTGTTATTGTTTGTAAATTGTAAACAGGTGGCGAGTTAGACAGCCCAGCATTTGTGTGCGCGCAGTCAGACGAAATCTGATCTGACCTCCACTGGGACAAATGATGACTCACGAATGGCACAGAAATACAACAGTACAAATTTGAAGTTTGCCAGTGAACGGATGGGCCGATCTTGATAAAACTTACATAATCTTGGAGCTGATAACACCAGCATTATTCTGAACCCAAACTTGAATGAGCTAGCGTTAATGCAACAAAAGTTATTAAGTTGTGTGTAGTTGACCGTTTGAGACAATGTTGGAGTCGAAATCAATGCAAGAGTTGGGTAAAAATGTAAATTGAATGAAATTGCGTAAATTGCTGTCCGAATTCGAAAAAAATTATGTCATCTGAAAGCTTATCACAAGCTTAATCCAATGGTGACAATCCTAATTTTCTGTTTTCCATACTTAAGTCCGTAGTCATCGGTGAATGAATTGACCAAACATTCATACTTTTAAGTCTGTTGACCACAACTGAGCAGACACAACCTAATAGCTTTGTCGAATCAAAGTATCATTTCAAGTTTGTTGAAATTGAGCACCCTCATCAGTGAAAAAATCATGTCTCACTTTTTGCGCAGATTTTTCGGCAAAAATGATCAGTGTCGTATCTGCTTGTACCTCAAACGAATCTTGAAATCTTTTCGTCATGATGAAGCTGAGTGATAGTTCACACTGTGTGCCAGTTTTCATTAAAAAATTCTGTCGTCTTCATGTTAAAATCCTGCATCAAAAATTTCGCTCAATTTTCTTTCAGAAGGCCTACTGACCACAACTGACCAGTTACGAAAGCAAAAAATGTGTCAAGATATTCCATGGAACATAAGGTCTCATATGGTATATCGTTTATTGAAATTGAACCAAGACTTCAACACGAAAATTGCATTTGAAGACAGGGTAACTTTTTGTGCTATTCTTTTTGAAACGGTCTGTACCCTAGATGCCCGTTTATGGATAAAACATGCATGATGCACGTATCACGGATAAATCCTATCAAGAAATTTTATTCCTTATTAAGCAAATTGGTCTTTTTTGGTGTAGATATAACTATATCAATAATATCTAGCATTGTAAAGAGTGGGAAATGGATATAAAAATTACTCTGAATACTAATTTGGAATTGTACATGGTAAAAACATCGATGATCCATGTACGTGGATAAAATACATAATTAAAAGAGCGTTTCCTGTAGAGAAGAATTGTCCATTTGAGTTAGATACTGACTTTACTAATGACAATGATGCTGTAAGAAGCAACAAATGCATTTAAATTACTCAAAGAATCGGTCATGGATAAAACATCGATGATCCATGAATATCGACATATGAAACATGTAGGTACTATACGACATATGAAATATGCATGTCTACTGTTATTTGGAGTATTTTATACATGCCCTTTATATTTGATGAAATGGTGTGTATAAAAATGATATTCAGGTAACTTCATCACTTCTCTCTCTCTCTCTTTCTCACTCATTCACTCGTTCCCCTTTTCTTCTTCTTCTTCTTCTACTCATTTTTCATCATCTTTCACATTCACTACATGTACACTGTAGCTACAATAGCAACAACATCAGTCAATGCTGACGAGCAGGTCAACAATATTAGGCCTACACATGACATATATTTTCAATATTAAGGGAGCCTAAGCAATTCTATCGGCACACATTTTGCTTCTCAAATTGAAACATTTATTGAAGTTTCTAAGTTCCACACCGTGCCCATCAGCAAGTCGACTTTGATCAGTTTGCTCGTGTGTTCGCTAAATTACTTAGCTAGTAATTTGCAAAACTTATGATATTAAATCAGCATGCAACTGAACCAAACAATTGCATAAGTATCTCGCTCAGTCTGCGTAATCGTATCTCGCTTCTATAACTTTCCGTCACTACCCTGTGGGAACGAATCTTGCGAAAAACTGGCGGATGTCAGCTGCAGAATATCATACAGTTCAGTCATATTTGCGGCATATTCGCTGGTGAAGTTCGCCGGCGACAATTCGCGCTCTACAGTCACCTTTTACTTTTGACTTTCTCTCTTATTTTCTTTAGTAATCCGCCTCTACAGCCGAGGCTCTATTTTCTCCCTCACCTCCTCACTATCCCCCACATATGGCTAATCTATCTAAGAAATAAGTACAGACTGTCATTCTTTGATAATGATAAGAATATAGAGAATCCGCATATATCAATTTTCATAACATCTCTTTACATTCAATAATTTACAACAATGACAAGTATTTGAATAATATCATAGTATTTACTGCGACATTTATGGAAGATAAATTCTTTTTTAGTTTAAGCCTTCGTGAATTAAAAAGATCCCTTTTTATCAGATCAGACTGAGTATACAAAATATTTTCATGTAAGGGTAATATACGAACATTACTACTTACCACTAATTAGTTGCTACAATATCCACCATTTCGCCGGTTGGCGAAAAATCAGAACGCATTAGTAAACAAATATCTACCAACTAATTATAGCAACTTTTTCGCCACCTGTCGTTTTTTAATTTTACACATGTTTTTGGATAAATGATGCATCTGTCAATGCAGCATCACGTGACAATTGTTTCCGAGTGCTGCAAAAATTTTTCGAGGCACGGTGTGTGTTGAGGTGCGTGTGTGAGCCTGCTTGAAAGCATAGAAATTAACAATACCATAGAAAGTTAACCATCTACCTATGTGCTTAAAGTGCTATATACCTACCATGACTTACTGTGATGACCGGTAGTATGAAGTCTGTGTGAACGGTGTTGTCACCTTGGTGACTCCCTACTTTGTTATTCGCATAGAAATTTACAACAATACAATCTCTAGAATGGAAATTAAGCTTCATGCAATGCACAATAACGGCACATAAATCGCACGCATTTTCACTTAGATTCACCTGCCAACGTCTGTATCATTGGGTTAGAATCAGTCACATGTGTAAATCGAAGCTTTTCATTGGTTATTCATGCCCCAACTTAGTTCCCCCGGATGTGCCGCGACCTTCAGTCAATTTCCATTCTAGCCAACTTCAGATAAACAGTTTATTTTTATGGTTATTCGCCAGTCAGTATCCACTTATGAAAAGCAAAAGCATAAGTTTTCCTTCTCATTTCCTTGTAAGCGTGCAAGCACTCAGTCTGTCGAAGTGCCGCGTTATATAACGCTTGAACAAGCTGTTGCACACATCGAAGCTTCCAACGACGATGATATCGACGACGCCCTAGTTATCGTTCCACCCATAGAAATTGATAACAATAAAACCTATAGAATGGAAGTAAAGCTTCATGCAATACACAATAGTGGCACAAAGATCGCAAGCATTTTGACTTAGATTCGCTTGTCAACGGCTGTATGATTGGTAGTTCATGCCCCAACTTAGTTCCCCGGATGTGTCGCGACCTTGATTCAATATCCATTCTAGTCAACTTCAGATAAACAACAGTCTATTTCTGGCAGACAAATTAGCTCATGCTTCAACTATCGCAATAATTTACACAACTGTAATTGTAATCTCTGTGGTATAATTGGCAAACCTAACATATGTAACTTAAAATATGTTGTATATAAGTTCATTTGCAAACATTGCGGCAAAAACTACATTGGCTCTACGAATCGCACTTTAAGTGCAAGATATTCGGAACACAAACGTAGTTTGCATAATCAGGACAGCAAGAGTGCCCTCTCAGAACATGCGAAGAAAGACCATTATTGGTCGATTTTAACTATTGATGATTTTGACATCATTATTATGCAATGTCTTTATGATCCAGTTTCTACCCGTATTGCTGAAGCTAAGCTTATTAGCATTCATCAACCTTGCATTAATCGCAAACAGGAGCTGACGAGTGGTCATTCGTATTTATAAGCCAATTTCAAACCACGTACATGGCTTTGTCAAACCTGTGAACAAGTCCTTGCAGGACGAAACGTCAGGGTATTATCACGTTATTTTATTTTAACCTTTACCAACAGACCAATAGACGATTACAGTGTATAAAAAAGAGGGAGTGCTTTCACTTTATGCTTGAAAAATGAAGATAGTCTATTTCTATGATTCCACCCGACCCCGACCATCTAAATGATGATGAAATCAATGAAGAGCACCCTGCTCATCATTTACCTAACGATGTCCCTGGAACTATTGAAGTTATCAGCCATCAAGATGAAGATGCCGACGAAGTTCAGGAGCAACCATCTAGTAGTCGATGGGTTTCTGTGGAATCTCCAAACTTTTCGAGATTTCGAGACACACCAAACGGCTTGTCCGCTGTTCAACTGCAAGCAAGGATAGCGAGCGGCATTATCTCAATTAGACGAGGTTGTTGTATTTGAGACAATTTTCAATGACGACTTCATTGACTTCATCGTGCTTGAAAGAAACCGCTATGCTGCAATTGATAAGAATGACCATACTTTCTCGTCAAACCACGATGAAATCAGAACATTCTTTGCTATTCTTATCATCAGTGGATATCATACACTTCCTCAACAAGACCTGTACTGGACAGTGGCCCCAGATCTCTATATCGATCTCGTCCGAAACGCCATTTCACGAGATCGCTTCCGACTCTTGAAAGCATATTTTTATGTATGTAACAACGAACTGGTTGAAGTTGGAGATAAGACTTCCAAAGTGAAAAAAAATCTCGAGCTACTCAACGACCGCTTCATGCAGTGGGGCATCTGTGATCAAGATATTTCCATCGACGAGACTATTGCCCCATATTTTGGGATATCTCCACTCAAGCAATTTATACGGGATAAGCCCATCCGCTTTGGGTTTAAGCACTGGTGTCGCGATGACAAATTGGGATACTGTTACCGTCTGCAGCTGTATGTTGGTCGGGATCCTCTCAAAACCCCGGAATAGTGTTCCCCTTGGTACACATGTTGTGAACCAACTATTAGCTGCTTGCATCAATGATCCATACTCTGTCGAACTGTACCTGGATAACTTCTTTACTTCCGTGAAGCTATTGGATGAGCTGGCTGATCAGGGCATGCGCACTACCGGCACACTGCGAAGGAACAGGACAGAGCGTGCGCCTCTCAAGAGTGATCATGAAATGAAACGACAAGACACAGGATTCCATCATTCTCGCTTTCACACCTCGCGGGAAGTACTGCTTATACGCTGGAATGACAATGCCATCGTTACAGTTGGTACCAACTTCGATTCGGTGACACCACTGGGAGTGGTTCAGTGCCGCGGCAAGGGTGTTTGAACTACAGTCGCACAGCCCGCGATGAAACTTAAGTACAATAGCAGTATGGGAGGTGTAGACCTCTTCGATCAACATCTCGCTACCTATCGCATTGCATTCCGGTCGAAGAAATGGCACTGGCCACTGATCATTCACGGAATTGATACTGCTGTTTCCAACAGCTGGATTATGTTCCGGTCATCAAGTGCACGAGCTGGCAGTCAGCTTGACTTCCGACGATGTCTGGTCACAATATACCTGATGCGAGCTGCGGCAAGCAACGTCGCGAAGGTACTTCCAGCGCCAAGTCCATGGAAACGTGAGATTCGACAATATGAATCATTTTGTTTCTTCTCGTCCAAATCAACGACGTTGACAATTGGCAACATGCTCAGCGAGGCCTCGCACATTTTGCATCAAATGCGATAAAACTCTGTGCGTGGACTGTTTCATTACTTATCATACGAAATAGCTTCAAGGACAAGCTCAAGTGTGTTTTAGTTATTTCTTCAGTTATTTTTCATTTGTTGAATACCGAGTTGTGCTACGCTAATTTTGTTTATATTGTTTAGACCGTTTAGAAATCAAGTTTTGCAGTGAAATAATAAATAGCCATTTTCTCGAAATTCGTGTTCTTTTTGCTAATGTTAACCGCGGGTGGCATCATATGAGATCACAGTGAAAAATGACCTTCCTGTCCTTTCTCAACAATAATATTTTGCATGTATCTTAGTTGACATAAACCTAGTTTACTGACCAAAAATCACTTGTTTCCTGCAACCGCATCATGGTGTCGCTTCTAATGGGTTAAGCCGATGGTTGAAGTGGGAATCTGTACAAAACAACAATCCTGCAGCCAAAGCAGCAAAATCAATGGCTTATCCTTCTAGATGGAACAAAATGGGCATTTTATGCGTTCAAGAGATATGTCGCTGTGGGTCATATTGGATCAAGAGTGAAAGTCCGGTCTTGGTCATACCCGGCATAAATTGCCAACAAAACTTCATGTCGGTAGTAATCACACATAAAATGTAGTGTAGTTACCGGCTTGCATCGAGATACAAACAAAGTTCTGTTGCTTGAAAACTGAAGGCAATTATTAGTTTCAGAGATGCAATTGCACATGAACTATATGTTGCATGCCCATTGAAACTATCCACAGTGATCGATTTTAGGCTATAGGCTATAGGCTAGTCAAAGCAGCAATGATAAGTTTTAAATGTCAACAATTGTTGGTAGCATAGCATTTCAATAGGCCTACTCAAGAAACTTGCCAAAATATGCAAGCTATTTCATAAATGCTCCTTTTGAAGCAAATTAGCTTGTCAAACTTAGTAGGCAACTCCTTCATCACTTGCTGTCCATGACTTAGTTGAATTAAACATAAAAAGTCTATAAATCTAGTTCTACATGTAAGTTTTGGAATATATTGAACTATTCGGATGAATCAATGTTGTTATGATAAATCGGTTATTGAATATAAGAAGCAAAATTGAAGCTGGACCAGAAATAGTACCAAAAAATGAAGTTATCTGAATTTATCTGCAAAAATCACCCAGATGACGCAGTTGTTTTTGCCATATTAGGCCTAAATTCCACCGTAATCAACAAAAATTGTATGATCTTGACACAATGGATTCACTTCAAAACTTCATAATCAGTTTCAGATTCAAAGGGAGGGTATTCATTACATTCTTTAATCATTGTATCATTGAAATATCTGGGATGTTAACACCGTCTAGCTAGGTATGAAGTGGAACACTGACGAACCGTTAATAGACTAAAAATTAACATGGCTGTATTCATTTTAAGAAAATCTATTTACGTCAAACACGTACAGATGTGGTGTTGAATAACTGTTATTGAAGAATTCATGCATCCCATAACAAAACTATTGATCTTATGACCAAATATTCTTCCGACCTTTCCAAACGCAATTAGTCATTGGAACCTCCGGAAATTTATTGGCACATTTAAGTCCGGCATGTTTTAATTCAATATTACCGAAGCATCCATAATTTTTCAAAAATAACTGCTATGAATGCATTATTCTGGTACAAAATCTGAAGGAGGACGCAAAACAGATATATGATATGCCAAATATTATACGTGACAATTTAATTTTTCAGCAATTTCAAAAATTTTTCTATTTTGGCCGATATTGTAAGTGGTCATGCTCAAACTGATGACGTCACTAGAGAACAACAGCGGTAGAAACAATCTTGAACATCAACTTTGAAAATGACGATCAGATGATATGTCATCAAATTGATCCTAGAATATAAAATGTAATCATTTTATTAATTAAAAGGGACTTTTAAGTCCCACTGGTACGGAATAGGTTAACTGAGAAATTAGATATTTTCATAGATCAGTGAATCGCTATCAAACGTAATAATTGTTTATTTGAAGATAAACATGGGCTCGTCCACATTTGACTCCTGGTTTCGATCTCAGACTCACCTGTCTTCGCAGCGCTCGGCTTTCAGAGAGCAGTCTTCAGCAGCTAAAAGACTTCACGGACGGATTAAAGACGGCCTTTCGTTTCCGGCGTTGTTCCGTTTCATTATGCAGTTATTTTTTGTACGCAGCTTAGTCCTGAGTAGTGATTTACATGTATAGGCAAAAATCTAGGCATAAAATGGAAAACAGTGTTGATATATTGATGAATAACGATTTGTATTTAACACAGACAAGGTGCTGTCGGATGTAGCTGTCATTCATTGTGAAATAAACAGCAATAATGGCAAATTTTTAGCTTTCTTTCAGAATTCCATAGATGACGGAACTTATGAACTCATATGCAAGTTAGAGGAAAAACAATGAGCAATAAAATTGTTTCGGCTGTTGTGACATGAACACGCATTCGTTTAGACGAAACTACTTATTTGAGATCCAACGATGAAATGTTGTTTTCCAGCCGGTGTGCAACTTAGGCGCTTGTTGATTATGTCTACTCGTACATTGCAAAGGAAACTAAGAAGCTCATGCACCAGACGGATGAATGCACCCCCAAATAGCACTAAATAAATTGATAGCCTTTCCTGTCATCCACTGATTCGCACTGCATGTGAGAGGAATATTGCATTCTCATTGATGCAACAATCTAAGTCTCATTCGTCTCAATCTAAGACGCTTACACAGAATTTAATACAAACAGAGTCTTCGAAAAGATTGGTATCTTTCCATTCATCTTTTTGGAAATGAATGGGAAGATGCCAAGTTTGTGATAATCGTAATTCCGTTCAAGGACTTCAGCAACTTCTCTCTCATGAAAACGCATAGAATTTCAAGTCTCTTGATGAAAACTGGGTTTGAACATGTCATAATCATGTTAGTCTGCTTCAGCCTTCTACTGCAGGAGCCGTAATTTGATTCAGACAACCATTCTGTGATATTGCATGCGTTTTCGTATTGAAGTAATTTTATGAGGGATGTTTTGGTGATAGAAACACATTCAGAGTTTTCCCTTACCATAAGCAAATTAGCATCAATTTACATCGACTGGTACTTCAGAATGTGTGTTAGATGATAAGTATGCGGAAACGTGTTTTTTTATAGAGATGCTTGAATTTCTATGTATGTTCACATGAGAGTATTTGTAAAAATGCTTCGCTTATTGATGGAAAATATGAAAATTTGTGTCGTAACTTATAAAAATCTTTATTAATTTGCACCCTACAAGTATATAGGAAAGCTATCTGCAAGACAAGGGTGCATAAGCGTATTTTCGACCTAGTAGCTTGAACAGCTATGCGTTTTCACAAGTCGATAGTTGCAGAAAGTGATCATTTATTCATGGTAAAACTCACAGATTTGTGGCTTTACTTGCAGAAATCTGCATCCGTTTGAATTTGCAGATAGTTACAAGTATTGTTGAGCTAGTGACTGAGAAATCTTACTGTTTAGAAAGGACATAATTCAGAAACATAGCTGAAGTTAAATGCAGTCAATCAGACGAAGCTCTAGCGCTTCATTTTGATTGGCTGTTGCAGGTGTCACAGATCTTTATCTGCGACTTCATTGGAGTAAACGTGTATTTATATTTCGATAGGGACTATTGACTTCAAGTGGAAAGTTCATGGTGTTCCATTAATTAGATTTTCATGGGTTTTTTTTGATATGTTGATAAGGGATTTTTCTCTATAAGATAAACCGACTCTTGAAACTATTGCAATTTTTGGCGGGTTGCAGTGTAATTCACTTTAGATTGCCTGGACTAATAAGTAAATGATGTCCTCCATCAATGAAGTGCATTCATCCACGTGGGCCTTTACAGGGTCGCTCCAAAAATAATGCAACAAACTTTTCCATTCAAAAAGGAGATCCAGTGATGAGACCAGTGCCATTGAAACAAGCACTATGTCTTATATGCAAATATACAACTGAATTTAGTCAGCCATGAATTTTTCCCAACAATTCATTTTAGTTCTAATTTTCATTCGTACTCTATCTAACGAAGTCGCAAATTTTTCTTTTTATACGAATGGAATTTGCTGTCACAATCATCCAAAAAATTTACTTGAATACACCATTCTGACTTGAAATTTTATACAGAAAAAGCAACGCCAAGGTTTTCATTAAGTGGCCCGATATATTTCGCCGGCTCTTCTCAAGGTGAACACCGGAGTGAGAGACATGGAAGTTGACAGCAGAATTGCAAGCATGAACGCAGTTAACAGACGGACAGACATGGACAGTATCTCGTGACATAGATAGCCGACACATTCACGTGGTTAATAAAACGTCTTCTACTGAAAGGTAGGGAGTATTTACAACCAGAAAAATTAATAAAGGCAAATAAGGTAATAAAGAAAATAACAAATAAAGAAAGAAATGTATATAAATAAAGAAAATAAAAATAAAAATAAAAATAAAAATATATATATACAAAAACAAATAAAGAACAAACAAAGGAAAAAGTTACCAAGGTAAAAGTAAGTTCACAACTGTCTCTTTCTGTACACACAGATCTGGTTGCACTTTTTGAATGAGCAGAGCTTCAGTGACTGCAAGGTGTCCACTTCCTCGACATCTTCTTAAAATCCTGAAGCACGATCTTGGCGGTCGACTGGGTACACAACTCAACAAATGGCGGGTGATGTTGCTTGATGCTCTCCTCCTTTGTCCCTTCTCGAGCCAGCGTGGAATGTGCTCAGCGATCCGTTGGGACAATCGACGCTCCGTCCGACCGATGTATTTGCTACCGCAAGTACAGTTGAATTCATAGATGACTTTGGATTCGGCTTCAGGAGGTAAATTGTCTTTGAGACGCGGGCGTCATTGTGGCTGAGTCACTGAAATCACTTTGAGTTGGACAGTCGGGTAAACAGAAGAGATTTCCTTGTCCAACCTCTTCTTGATCCAGTCGTTGTGGCTGTCGCCCTTAAAAGGGATTCGCATGTACACCGACTTCTTCTTTGGACCAAATAAGGGAAGATGATCGGATGGTGAACAGTGCTTTCCGATGAAAGCATCAGGATAGCCATTCCTCTGCAACGTTTGCCGAAGAAACTCGCACTCTTGTGACAGCACTTGTGGAGAACAAATTCGACGTGCACGATGAAACAGAGTCTTTATCAAGCCGACTTTGTAGGCCATCGGGACGAAGCTCTTAAAATGAGTATAAAGTCCAGACCATGTACTCTTGCGAAAAACAGACGTCACCACAGATCCACAGCTCTCCCGCGTAACAATAACATCCAAAAACGCGAGACAGTTGTTCGCTTCCATTTCTAATGTGAAGTTTAAATTTTCATGAAGCTGATTCAGCTTACGTAGCATAACATTCACACTGTGGGTATCATGTGCCACCATAAAAACGTCGTCCATGTAGCGTACATACAACGATGAATGCTCTCCAATTACCGAGGACATCTTCGACTCCAAATAGCCGAGGAAAATGTTCGCAAGGGCAGGACCAACTGGGCTCCCCATGGCTACTCCATCAACTTGGGTATAATATTGACCATCAAATAAAAATTGGACATCTTTGGTTGACATCAACAAAAGCTGCTTGAGCACCGGGTACGGTATCTCCAGACGCAAACCATGCTGAATGATTATTTCCTCGATCATATCCAAGGTCTCGTAAATAGGAACATTTGTAAACAACGAAGTAACGTCGTATGACACCATAGGTTGATCGAGAATATTTAACCTTTTAATGAGGTCAACAAAACTAAAAGAGTCTTTGATGGAATAACCATTTACTGCTGCTACCACAGGTTGAAGAATAGAAGCCAACCATTTTGACAGCGCGTGTTGAGAAGAACCACACATACTCAGGATTGGTCGTAGCGGTACTCCGTCCTTATGGATTTTTGGTAGACCATATAGACGAGGAATTCTTGATCCTTGAGGTTTTAAACGATCGTACGTGTGAGTAGAAATAACACCTTCATCTAAATACTGCTTCAGGCAGTTAATTAAATTGAGTTCTGTCTTGGCTGTATTGTCGACCTGCTTATCATCCACTCTCAATTTCGATGAATCACTTAGAATAGCTTTCATCTTTCTCACATAATCGTTTTTATGGTGGCACATGATACCCACAGTGTGAATGTTATGCTACGTAAGCTGAATCAGCTTCATGAAAATTTAAACTTCACATTAGAAATGGAAGCGAACAACTGTCTCGCGTTTTTGGATGTTATTGTTACGCGGGAGAGCTGTGGATCTGTGGTGACGTCTGTTTTTCGCAAGAGTACATGGTCTGGACTTTATACTCATTTTAAGAGCTTCGTCCCGATGGCCTACAAAGTCGGCTTGATAAAGACTCTGTTTCATCGTGCACGTCGAATTTGTTCTCCACAAGTGCTGTCACAAGAGTGCGAGTTTCTTCGGCAAACGTTGCAGAGGAATGGCTATCCTGATGCTTTCATCGGAAAGCACTGTTCACCATCCGATCATCTTCCCTTATTTGGTCCAAAGAAGAAGTCGGTGTACATGCGAATCCCTTTTAAGGGCGACAGCCACAACGACTGGATCAAGAAGAGGTTGGACAAGGAAATCTCTTCTGTTTACCCGACTGTCCAACTCAAAGTGATTTCAGTGACTCAGCCACAATGACGCCCGCGTCTCAAAGACAATTTACCTCCTGAAGCCGAATCCAAAGTCATCTATGAATTCAACTGTACTTGCGGTAGCAAATACATCGGTCGGACGGAGCGTCGATTGTCCCAACGGATCGCTGAGCACATTCCACGCTGGCTCGAGAAGGGACAAAGGAGGAGAGCATCAAGCAACATCACCCGCCATTTGTTGAGTTGTGTACCCAGTCGACCGCCAAGATCGTGCTTCAGGATTTTAAGAAGATGTCGAGGAAGTGGACACCTTGCAGTCACTGAAGCTCTGCTCATTCAAAAAGTGCAACCAGATCTGTGTGTACAGAAAGAGACAGTTGTGAACTTACTTTTACCTTGGTAACTTTTTCCTTTGTTTGTTCTTTATTTGTTTTTGTATATATATATATTTTTATTTTTATTTTTATTTTTATTTTCTTTATTTATATACATTTCTTTCTTTATTTGTTATTTTCTTTATTACCTTATTTGCCTTTATTAATTTTTCTGGTTGTAAATACTCCCTACCTTTCAGTAGAAGACGTTTTATTAACCACGTGAATGTGTCGGCTATCTATGTCACGAGATACTGTCCATGTCTGTCCGTCTGTTAACTGCGTTCATGCTTGCAATTCTGCTGTCAACTTCCATGTCTCTCACTCCGGTGTTCACCTTGAGAAGAGCCGGCGAAATATATCGGGCCACTTAATGAAAACCTTGGCGTTGCTTTTTCTGTACAAA